>BMAO01023127.1:0-110868 GCA_019973975.1 Trichonephila clavata | reverse complement strand
CAAGCTGAGCTAATGAAGTCGTTGTTTTAGTTACTGGCGACCGATGCTCTTCATGAGACATAATAGTGTTACGCGCACATGATAATACGCTAACACGTGCCATAATTTTTTTTCACTGTTCAGTTAAGTAGAGCATCGGCTGTTTCGGATGCACTTTTAAAAATAATAAATCAAGGCTTCATAAGCAAAAAGCAATGCAAGAAACAAAAAATTTATAAGTTTTTCCGGTTAGTTTTAATCCTTTCTTTTTTTTTATTTACATTTTTAGTCACATTTAAACAATAGTTATTATAATCCCAATCTATATCTATACAAATAAATAAAATTGAAGTGTCTGTTTGTAATTTCAAATTAGTAGCTTTTTACTTAATGCACTAAAAGTATATACGGTACTCATAACAAAAAAACAATTTTTAAAATTTTTGTCTGTCTGTCAGAATATAAACAGATATATTTATAAAACATCATGAAATACCCAGCGAAGCGGGAGGGTAACGGCTAGTTTACAATAAATTTGATGCGTGGGTGCACAGAATCGGAAGCAAAAATTTTTTCACACCGTTATCAGACTCAAACATAATTGTCTAATACGAAGCATGAGAACAAGACTCACATTTCAAAACAATGATTTTTTATAGAATTAAAGCATCGGAAAATATAACATTACATGACCTTGTGAATTCTGAATAGTAATAGCATTTGTTGCTCTGTTTGCTTTATAACGTTCGTAGCGAATTAGAAGTTAAAATTTCTTTTGTCAAGTACCTGTGGATTCCATAGTGTGACCATAATGTATTTCATAGTGTTCATCATGACAAACTCGTAGTCGATCATATTTCAAGTTGCATATCCTGGTTTCAGTAAAGTATGAAGTTGATTTACATATTACATCTATTCGAGATTCAAAATTTTCTTTTGGGTGTAGTGTGGAAGCTGACAGCGGTTTCTTGAATATGGTTCAAAATTAAGAAGTCTACCGCCAACAGCTTTGCGTTGTGATGTTAGTAAACAATCTATTACAGTTAAAGTTTATATATGTGACTTGTTCACTCTTGTAAAAAACATATATTAGATTCCAATCGCCCTTCTATCATCTGTTTAAGACATTATCGAGAATTCACGAGTAATTTTCTCTAAGGGGAAACTCTTTAAAATACATTCTGCAATTTGATCTCATTAAACTATAATGTATGACACAAAAAAATGAGACTTTGTAGCTTGAAAAATTAGTGGAGTTGGCAACAACTGTTTTGGTGACGTCATCCCACACACCTCCTCTGTCTATATGTGGCCAGTTTTGCCAAAATCGACTTCGCCAGGTGGGAGTACTGCGTCATTGAGGGAACACTTGCAACTGCATTCTGCCGGAAAAATGTCGAATGATCCTCAAGTTTCTTCTAAAATGTAAGAATCAGCCACGAAAGTATTTCAGTTACTAGCCGAAGCTTATGGAGATGAAACTTTGTCTCGTGCACATGTGTTTGAATGGTATAACAGGTTTTTAGGGGAAAGGGTCTGATGATGAATCTGCTGGGTGCCCAAGGTCATCGATTACAGAACAAAACATTACCAAAATGTATGATATGAGTAGGTTTCCTCTCACATCAGTGGTCAGACTGTTAATCAACACTACTACATTAAATTACTAAAAAGACTTCAAGAAAAAGTTTGGAAAAAAAGACCAGAATTGGGGAGTGATGAATCGATGTTGCACCAAGACAATGCACCCGCTCACACGGGCCTATCTGTCCGTGTTCACGGACAGATAGGGCCGTGACGTCCGTGATCAAGCAGTTTCTGAACAGCAAAAATATTACTGTGATAGGGCATCTTCCTTATTCACCTGATTTGTCCAAATAGGACCTTTTTCCCCTATAGTTAAATCTTACCAAAATGGAACCCATTTTACTTCAGTTGAAGAGGTTCAGGCAAAAACGAAGAATCTCCTAAAGGGCCTTCGAAAAACCTAGTTCCAAAACTGTTACCAGCAAAGACAGCCCCACACACATACGACTTTTTCCCCCTACAGTTAAATCTTACCGAAATGGAACCCATTTTACCTCAGTTGAAGAGGTCCAGGCAAAAACGGAGAATCTCCTAAAGGGCCTCCAAAGAACCTCGTTCCAAAACTTTTACCAGCAAAGATATTTGCCCCACACGCATACGAATTTTTTCATTTCCTACAGTTAAATCTTACCGAAATGGAACCCATTTTACCTCAGTTGAAGAGGTTCAGGCAAAAACGAAGAATCTCCTAAAGGTCCTTCAAAACACCTCGTTCCAAAACTGTTAACAGCAATGACAGTACCGAATGCAGAAGTGTGTGAATTCTGAAGGGAACTACTTTGAAAGGGATACTGACACGAAGTACAATACAATGATTTATTGGACCAGTCTCATTTTTTAGTATCACACCTCGTGTTAGATTCCAATCATCCTCTATCATCTGTTTAAGACATTATCGTGAATTGACGAGTAATTTGCTCTATCTTTACCATTATGGATTACCGTTTGCTACGTACGTAAAATCATATGAGCAGCATCGCATACATATGCTATGATTTTAAATTAGACTTGAAATGTTTTAAAAACATAGCGTATAATTATGTATCTTTTTTATTTATTATGTGCAGACTCATTACTTTCACGCATATTTATAATTGTTTAGTGAAGTTATAAAGATGTCCACAGAATTGTTTATGTGGGAAGTATTTGACAAACCCAAATGTGTAAAAAGACGAATGAAATATTTAAACATTAGAGTATTTAAAAAAAATAATAATTTCTGAAGAGTGATTCTACTGCCAAACGAGTGTTAATGATTTGTAAGATATGTAATTTCTTTCCAATGGTGGAATAAATTTACTTCTTAAGTTCTAAATTTTGAAAAAATAGAAACTCATAAGAATTATTAATGTAAATGTAGATAAGAATAAATATTGTTTTATATTTCTAAAAATAAACAAGAAATTATGATAAAAAAATCATTTTGTGGTAAACTATTAACAATTTTTATGTTACAAAACTAGATTTAGAAAAAAAATTATGCTCTGTTCTTCATAAAAATAACATTTTATTAAAGGAGAAATAAATATTTGTTTAACTCACACAAAAGTTTTTTTGGTGATTATTTTT
Organism: Trichonephila clavata; assembly: GCA_019973975.1. Classification (NCBI taxonomy): domain Eukaryota; kingdom Metazoa; phylum Arthropoda; class Arachnida; order Araneae; family Nephilidae; genus Trichonephila; species Trichonephila clavata. The sequence goes on along the minus strand of BMAO01023127.1, from coordinate 107,733 downwards.
AATTTGAACACTGTTTTTTCAATTTACATAATTAGTGTGTAATTAATTATTTTAGCGCATACACAAAACTGTGTGGTTAAACATAATGAATGCATTTAGTTTTTGAGAAACGCACTTGTGTTACCCCTCCCCCCCCCCAATTTAAGTATTTGTTTTGTCTGGTTACGAACATTGTCGAAATTATAAATAAGCGCATGATAATCCCTTATGTTCTAAGCTATGCTTTAATTATGTATGTATGATTTCATAATATTTTTCTCTCTTACTGGATAATTTATTAATCAATAAACACGTTACTTACAATAAATACAAGATGCTTACGTTATGTATTAATTATTTTTGTGTAATTGCTGTTTATTCAATGGTTTTTTTTCTCTATGTTTTTAATGTTTTAATATCGGCCTTTTTTCATTTATTCTACATGTACAAATTTTTATTTCATGGATTATTTTTAATGGTTATTTGTTTTGAATGAATTATTTTGTATAATAATTTTTACGTCGAAGTGTTCCATTTTGTTTCCTTTTATGACTATACAATCAGTATGCATGTAAAATATATGCTCATATTGACTCGAAACAATTCTTATCTCCTAAATCTTTTATAAATAATATTCTTAAACATTTAAATTATAAATAATATTCTCTCATTATTATTAAATATAATCTTATATGATTTACATTTATGTAAAGGAAATGAAAGGTTCACAGCACTGAATAGATTTACAAATGACCCCTTTTTTCATATGGAATTGCCATTAATTGTAATTTTTAGGCAGAGAGTACATATAAGAATAATTAAAGCACAATATACGCATTAATATTCAAAAGAATGTATTTGTTTATAAAAATGAATTATTAATAAATAAGGATTGCTAATGGCATATTGGATTAAATGCATGAATAATATAGCTCGAAAGAGGTTTATATTTCCAAAACTATTAGTTGTTGTATTAAATAACATATAAACATATAACTTACAAAACAATGTGCACAAAAATGAGTTCGTAAGTGTAAATCTATATTGTTCTATAATATAATCTATGTTTTGTAATCTACGCATACCATTACGTTCAAATATAGTACTTGTAAAGTCTGCATTAATTTAAAATATGGACTTTACAAATATTGTATTTGAACGTATATACATATATATATAATAGTATGCATTACTTATACCCATATAATAATTCATTTAATTCTAAATTTAGATAGCAATATATTCATCAAAAAATGAGACGGTTCAATAATACGAATGATTTAAATGATATCTAATTTGATAAATTTGTGAAGTTAGCTTGGAATTGTTTTTATTGCAAATTGTCTCTTAACAAAAGAACACGTTTTCGATTGAAATATCGGAGGTTAAACATGATAAAGCAAGAACATTGCTGGTGAAACTTTGAAATATTTAACAGAACTATATAGTAAGAAAAACGAAAACTTTAAATAAATTTCATTTTTGCGAAAATATGTACCATTGTATATTTTAAAAGATGTAAATATGTGACCAAAATATAATACGCCCTGAAATGAGACTTGTGAGATTACTATAGCTTCATTTAGTAGGCTTATCCCTCTAAAGATCTTCTAGTGGCCGTGGTAGCCAAGTGGTCTAGGCATCAGATCATGGCTAGCGTGTCATGAGTTCGATCCCAGTACCACTGAAAACCCACTGTGTAGGGGAGTGATGCACGTTAAATCCATCGAGAGCTCAAACGTCCTCCCGTTGGTGTGGTAGTTAGGAGAGGGGGGTGCCAGCTCAGGTGTCGTCCGCGTCACTTGACCATGGTTCAAAATTACGCGGACCATTGCCAAAAGCCCTCGTGTAGCTGAACAGTGCGACGTTAATATTCACTCACTCACTAAAGATCCTCTATGTAGAGGGGGCCTATACAAGTTAAATCTGGTGTGGTTTGGTTGTTAGGAGAAAGGATACCAGCTCAGGTCTCCACCTAGTTACTACACCGAGGTTCAAAATGACGAGGTCCGTCGCCAATAGTCTCGTGTTGCTTTATGGAGTGACGTTAATATAACTCTCACCCTCTTAGCAGGTTTAATAGGCAGTGGCGCACAAAGGAATTTTTCAAGGAAGGGGGAGGTAGTTGACGGTCGAAAGTCCACTATTTTCGTATCTTACCCAAATACGCCCCCAAACATGTTCTTTTGATTTTATTGATTGTTTGGAACAAAAAACAGTAAAAAATAATTTATGAAACAAATAATTGGCATTAATTAATAAAATAAATTATTAATAACAAATACTTAATTAAATCACCAGAATTACCGTTATTTTGCTCGCTATAAACATAGGATTATAATCAAAATCGAGACAAAAAAATTAAGAGCAATTGGGGAGGTCCGGCACCCCTGGATTCATCCCCCCTTGTTTGCGTCACTGTCAGCAGAGTATAAGATTCAAGTACTAATGCCCACTTAAAATAATGACTTAACACTAGAACGTCCGTCGGTGTCGATTGGACACCGGAGCCTGTTTAGTTCAGTTTTCTTTCCGCATTTTTGCAGGGATTTTGAAAGTTTTTAGTGACTTTTAATCATTTTTCATAGTTATTACAGAGAAAAAGTTTTGTGATTCTAGGTTAAATAGGAGAGATTTTAGAACTAAATATACCTAGAACGTCCGCTGGTGTCGTTTCGACACCAAAGTAATTTATCATTATAAATAACTGACGTTCAGCAATAGATAGTTTCCTAAGTAGATAAAATTAGTAAAATAAGTAATATCGCACATTTATTTGACCTTGAGTGCATTGTTATTGGGTTTACAAGGGAAATGAGTCAGTTATACGAAAATCGCTGTGTCTAAGTGTTTCATTACACAGCATTTGTTTATATGCTGTTACGTTCAAATTACGTATGTGCAAGTAATTTGAAAAATCAGATAAATACTAAATTTAAAGGAATTACAAATCAACTCAAACGCAAAAAGTACGAAATTAAAGTGTGTAATGGAAAGTGCAACTAAAAAAATGTGTAGCTCTTGCTTGAAAATGGTGTGCGATAAATGCACAGGAAAAAATTGAACATCAATTGCAAATGAGGTATGTACAAAATATTATGCATAAAAGCTGTAAATAATGATGAAAAAACTCGCATTTTCACAAAAATTACGATTTTGCTCATTGTACTATATTTATGAATATTGTTTTATTCCATTTTACAAGATTAAGTAATTTTTGTTACTCAGTTTTCTATGATATAAAAGGTTATAATATATGATAATTACGTGAAATAATATTAAAAAGTTTTAAAACTAAAACCTACTGAACAGTAGTCCTGTAATTATTTAGTTATTACAATTATTTTACATATTTTACATCACGGTGTCGAAACGACACCGGCGGACGTTTAAAGGAATCGAAATCTCGGACGTTCTAGTGTTAATTCAAATTCATTAGACTTAACTAATATATAATGAACTGAGAACAAGAAAAATATCCTATATCAGTATTATCAAAATTATTCTATTATGAATGAAGCCACAACTGCTATGTTATACAGAGCTTTGTTACTTTTATTTTTAGGTAGTAATTACGTTGCATATTTTTATATATGCATAAACATGACACGAACACAATGCCCACGTGACGAGCATAAAAGTTTTGTTGATTCTTTTTGTACAAATATTGAATTAGATCGAGTGATGCATGTCATATCTAATATTAGCACTGTAGCTCTCTGATTAGATGAGTCATCATCTAACGGGAAGTACATCATCAAAAGCGAACGATGGAAAACATAATTCTATCCTTCTGATTCCTTTTGCAGTGGCTCCACCCTACCACCCTCTTTTCTCTTTGATGGATTACCACTTTCTCTTCATGACCTTCCGCGTCTAGTCCCTTCTTGAACAAGACCCATCCGCAACCTGTCACGTTCCCATGCATTAACCATAGACATTTCAGAGTCGCTTCTTCTCATTGCAGAGACCATTAACTGCATTAGTCTCTGTCTCTCTGTTTTTTTATAGAGACTGCTTCTTGTTTAAATGACGGCCTCGTAGGAAATGAATTCTTCAGAATCACCAGACAACCATTTCGGATGAGACTTAGATTGCGATGGAGGAATTAAGGCGACACTTGGATCGAGGTTGTGTGATAAATATTTCTTTTCACCTAGTCAGATATCTGGGAGAATAATTTTTTTGTATCATTCTTCCCCCTCTCGAGGAACAAAAAAAGATGAAATTTAATGTATTGTAAATCCCCTCCCTCTCGTGCTGAAAAATTATCATGAATACGGAAATGATAAAGGAAAATGAAGGTGAATAAAGTAGTTGATTGTGAGTTTTACACTGAGAAGAGTTTGGGTGTTGTCTTTTTTGGCAAGGAAAAAAATTAGAACATTTTGCATTATTAATTAGTTGACGTGATAATGAATGCATGATTAATAATGATAAAATAAACTCTATTTTGGATATTTATGGAGTTATGAGTCCATTGAAGAAGTTCCATCCTAAGATGTCCTTTAAAGAGAATTTTTTTGTTTTTAAATATAAAAAATGATTTCATTTTCTTAACCCGTTCAGGATCAGGCGATTTTTCCAGTTAAGCCTAACTTCTTTTAAAAATTCATATAAAATTATTACTGCTATAAAATACGCCAAAATTTAAAGTTTATAATCATTCAAAATTCCATAAGTTCCAAATTAAGATCACACCGGTGTAACCATAGGCCACAGAAAGTACAAAACTCAATCTTACATATGATACTGTGTTCACTGAAGTGGTCACATATATGTGATGATGGTCCTGTACGGTGCAATGCAGCTTGACCTGTTCCATTTATCAACTTGATACATAATCTTAATTTCTCATCGTACGACAAAATCCTCCTTTCTACCTTAGTTAGTGGCCGTTATAGTCGAATGGTCATGGTCGTGACCGGTGATGTAGATTGTTGTTCTCTTTGTAAAATAAATTCTTCTCACACCTTTCCGCGAACAGCACACATTTATTTACGTACAAACATATACATGTATAATGAATAAAAAACGAAATTATATAGCACACAGCATAAAGTAAGATTATCGCGCACAGCGTATAGATCGAGGTGTGGTCACCGTAGAAGAAGAATGCGTAAGAGGAAGCGGGAAAACGCATGGGCGCATCACACAGATATCCTTACGCCAGAAAAAATAGTTCACTCACTTCAACCCAACCTAGATTCTCGGGTTTGAAGCCTAATGCCACTTAATATTGAAAATATATCTAGCTACAAAACCTATATCCAGCAAAATCAAGGTAAAAGCTTACCTTTTCTTTGCAGCTAGCCTCAAAATCGTTCGGGCCCGAGCAATCTTATTTCCTGAATCCAATTGAATTAAGCATACTCTTAATCACTGATGAGTCTCTGTTAATCAAAACAAAATTTAATAGCCATTTAATTATACGATTCAACAGAAAAGGCCCAGAGAATTAATACAATTGAATTACAGCAGGATATATATGGGGAGCAATTGCTCCTATATATACATATATAGCATTCGATTTTTCATTATCTATGATAAAAAGGTAAACATACAAAGTTACAATCGCAGCTAATAGTTCAGTTAGTGGATTTTTCGCAGGAAGTGGAAGTAGAAGTTCCAACACTACTGAAGATCCCTCTGTATAGAGGGTATGATGCAGGTTAAATCTGTTGAGATTCGAAGTCCTCTCATTGGCTCGGGGTAGTAGTTTGGAGAGGGGATGCCAGCTCAAGAGCTGTCTTCTTCACTTGTTCGTGGATCAAAATTAGGAGGTCCGTCGCCAACAGAACTCGTGTTTTCTTAGAGTGCGACGTAAACTAAAATCCAATCAGATACACCATGGTTAAAATACTGTCATCAGCGAAATATTAGAAAGTGCAAACGATGGAAACTATTAATAGTTTACGAAATCATAGAATTTGGAAGTGCTCCTTTTTGAAATGTAAAGCAAAGAATAAACAGCAAAATTATATTTGTAAATAACTGACATGTGTGTAAATAGTTTATCATTAACGATGTAAATCAACATATTTAGGAGAAATATTGTTCTGCGGGGACCATATATGTTTTCCAAGGAAATGAAATTTTTTGCATAATGTTTAGTTTTTTAATGTGATATTCCTATTTTTCGTAAAAGTGCTTAAACTTTTCAACTACTTTGAATTAATAAATGAATATGAGGCATCAAAGTGCGATTGCTAGACCAGAAATTTAGATTCAAAATTCTAAGAAACAACCAGTGAGCATCAACCTTTTAATATAATAGGTACAACATATTTTACGTTAATTTTAATTGCGCTCCTCTTATATAAGCGCACACACTGGAGTTCTGATATAATTTTCTTTCATATTTTCACACACTCTTGGGAATTAGCCTCACAGATTGAGAAACGTTGATTTGGCTAATTATGTTTGCTCTTCCTTCTCTTCCTTCTGTTAATTTTTCAATTAATATTTAATGTGATAAAGTGTTTCTAGAAGTTTACACTTTAAAAAATAACGATTGTTCAATGCAGACTTTTGTATTTGTTATAATTTTGTTTAGTTTCCAAAAGCTGAACCCTAAAAAACTAAAAATATTTAAGATACAAAATCTTTCAAGAGAAGGAAGAATTTACTAACCAGTTCGTAATAGTAAGTAGGAGAACATAACTTAATTAAGAATGATAAAAATTACATAAATAATAGCAATATCGCACCTAATGAAGAATGAAAATTAACTAAAGCAGATCAGCATTGAAAGATAAAACTCAATTTAAAATATTTCTTTTTCCCAACGTTATTAAAAATAAATATTTATTTTCTTCAGGAATTAAATTTGAAATGCTTCTGTAACACGATTAATGCTGAAAAAACTGATATAAATTTAAAGAAACTAATAAAGATTCTTTCATGCATTATGTAGTTCAGAGAAAAAATTCAGCATTTAATAAAATAATTGCAACTGAGAGAGGGTGATGAAATATTTCATTTTTGAAAGTAAAAATACCTTAAAGATCATAGTTTGAATAGAATGTAAGTAATAAAAGTTCAATTTAATCATTAAGCATATTAAGCATTATTTGTTTCCTTTCCATTTCCTGCAGGGTTCATCAGCGATAGAATGATCAAAATCGTCAGAAAAATGCAAAATATGAGCAGAGATTTTAAAACTTACATGTACTACATTTTGAACTTCATTTAAACATTTATTTTAAACAGCAGATTAACAAATGCTAAAAAAAATTATTTTCCATTCTCTAAGACTAACTTTTATAAAGGGGTTTTCACATATTTTATCCATCTAGAAGCTACATGTAAAACAATTATTCAAATGAAACAACTATATACACACACACCATGTTTTGAAGAATTTTATTTGCTATGGATTTATATAATGTCAAAATAATTCACAAAGTACATTTATTCAATATAAACAAGTAAAATAAACTAGAAAATAATCAGTAATATATAAATATAATACAAAAAATTCATGATTTTTACAACCACGAGTTCAGTAATAATACATATTCCGTAACTTAAAAAGCAATGCACCAAGAAAGAGTTATCAGAATGAGACAAAAATCATCCGATTTGATGTCCATGTATTTAAAATTGAACATTCATAGTATCATATGAATCGAATATTTTATTTAGGAAATACAGCCAAAAGAATAAAAAAGCAATGATATATTCCTCCCCCCCCCATTTTTGCCTCTTACCTATTGTTATCTGATTGAGCATTAACTTGTAGATTCGGCGAATGTCATTTCGCATGATTTCTTGTCATACGCCTTCCAATCGGAGAGTTAGATTCGCACAATCCGATTCGGAGATATATGCCCATCAGATATCAGACGTGTTCTACTGGAGAGAGATCTGGTGATCACGCCGTGAAGGTAAATGTTGGACAAGCATGAAAGCAAGCAGTAGAAGGATGTGTCATATGCAATTGGCCGTTATCCTGTTGAAATGTTTGCACAGGAATCTGTGAAATTAAGGGCAAAACTGTGGAGAACAAATTTTGGCTGACGTTTTGCTGTGTACTATAGGCTATCTCGGCAAACACCCAAAAGAGTCCTGTTATCAAACGAAGTGGCACGTCATACCATAACCCTTTATTGTTCGGCAGTTTTGAGGTAAGAGTTGTCACTCTTCAAGGAGTATCTGTTTCAGCTATATGGAGGATACGATCTTCCTACCAGGAATTTCTCCAAAGCCTCCTCCCTTCGATGGGATATAAATCAAGGGAGCTCGCTAGTCAATCCATTCTGCAGGTATCATTACTATCTAGAAGCTCCTCAGTAACAGAAGTCCTAAGTAGACATCCATTTTCGTCCAAAGAAATAAAGTCTGGACCAGTGCCCTTCGCAACAAATTAGCAGGTGGAGGATACATTCATCACAGTACCAACTTCCGGTAAGTGAACCTCAGTGAAAAATGCAAAGGCCCATCCGTACACACATTATGTTTTTCCACACAAGGATGCGAGGTCCACCCCAACTGTTTTTCCCGAATATTAGTGGGATAAAGGCAAGTATTGACCTCTCTCCATATCAATTGGCAGATCTAATGTTTCTCACTGGTAAAGATGTTGTAACTCCATCAATGTCCAGTCTTTGGGCTCATTACATCAAACTGTGCCATCAATGGACTGCTATCAATGTTATGCATTGTTCAAGGTCTGTGGGTGAAGGGGACACCTTTATCAAGGCGTCTAGTCGCAGTGAACTGGAATCTTTGTCATTCGGTAGCCAAACGGAGATGTTGAGCAATGTTGTTCGCTGTCTGGTGTTGGTATCATTTTGCCTACACGACGATATATCTGCAATCACTTTTTGTTTTCCTTGGGCCAATTTTTTTTTTGAAACAGCTTTTGTCCTTTGAAAGGCTTCCCGAGCTCATGATATATACTTTTGCCGTTTCCTAACTCTTTTAGGCAATATTCGTCAAACTATTATTCAATGTCTGGAAATACACCGTTCCTCGTTTTTTTTGAGTTACCTTGAATTAAACGCGTTGACTCCCTGCGTTCGGCATGCTCTGTTGTCACATATAAAGTCATGCTTCTGATATTTGCATACACATCATTTTCTACTTAAGCTTTTTATTTTACTGATTTTAAAAGTCCCTTTTCTACAATTTCATGTATGTATACTGAAAAATGAATTTGTTGCTTACGTTTATCTACTTTGTGTATTTGAAACTTGTGAGATTCAAATATACAATAAAAGAAGCTCAAATAAATGAGGTAGAGTAACCTATTTGTAGAGCAAAATTTTAGTATTTGTTCATTAATCTAGATTATTTGTGTTACGTATTTTTATCACATTAAGATGCAAAAGTCTGAAAAAAAGTTATGATTTTTAGTACCAATTATTTAAATTTCCTCTTAGCTGAATGAAGCTTCGGTTTGAAGTTCTAATTTTTGTTATAATTTGTCAAATAATAAATGTGTTTTGAATTCTTTTGAAAAAAAATTTCTGGTTATCCTGTTTTCTTTTAAATGTTCTACTTGCAATAATTAGTACTTTATAGTTTCTCTAAATTATCTTACATCTACGTTTCTCTACCAAAGTTCTAACTTATTTATTAAATATTAAGGTTTCAAAAGAAGCATGATAAGGTGCATATTACAGTTCATTGAATCTATAAATTTCACTAGTACTTGCTCTAATATTGAAAGAGTAATGTGCCGTTAATTATATACTGTGGGAAACTTGAAACATAAAGTTAGGTTAATTATCGCTGAAAAGTTAGTGTTGAGGTTGAACCAGCCTTGTTAATTGCAGTGTTAAATATTTATTGACTAATTTAAAGCCTTACATTGCATCATCAAAAGTTATTAGTAAAGTAAGCTCACTCTCTCTCTCTAGTAAATGTTTCAGATTTTCTTCTTGAATGTTCAATGGCGAAATTAAAATGCAAATACATTATACAGCTCATTAGAAATGATCATTGAGAAATATATATTAGTGAGTTAATGAAATATAAATCATATTATTAATAAAGTTATGAAAAGTATACGATTAAGACAAGTAGTAATACGCAAATACAAAAGTAAACAATTCAAAGGGTAGAGATATTTTTTCAGATAAATTATAATTAATATACTATCTCTGTTGTGTGAAAAATTTGCTTTTACCCGAGCAGTTAACTATTTTTTTCTTAATCAAAGGTATCTCTTTGAAAATTCTTATTAGGCTGTTAAGGTATCTCCGTACACGTTCGGAGTAATTTTTAAAAATAACATACTAAAGCATCATAAATGCTTTTTTAGCAATCAATGCCAATGAAAACTAATATTTAACTAACAATATTTAAAGAAACACTAAATTTTATAAAAATCACAGTTATAAGGAAAATTTTAGTTATATTTTTGAAATACTTCAAAGCAATTAAAGAAAAAAAGTAATCAACTTACATCAGTAAAAACATTACTAAAACAAATTAGATGCATTTATCTAGATCAGTGATTCTCAACCTTTTTAATACGAGGTAGACTTTTAACAATTTCAAAATTTAAAGGCACGCAAACAATAAAATAAGTTTAAAGGAATTTTGCATAAATGTAATACACTATGTAAAATAGTTTACGATTGTAATTTTTACTGTTAAATAAAATAACATATACGACAAAGGCAACGAAGTGTTTATTGAGTAATTAATTACAAATTAATTATAAGAATACACACATTTAATGCGAAATTTGAGCTTGATGATTTTTGATAATTTCATTTACATTTGGTCATAAAAATGATAATGTCACTCTCATTTCGTCATCTACATTTCATAGTCTCAATCGTTTTTTCATTTTTATATTTGTTAATGCTGAAAATCCGAATTCACGCAAATAAAATGTAGAAAATTGTAATATTTTAAAGTTTTTTTTAGTTATTATGAGATAATCGCCTCTAATTTTAATCCAAAATGAATTAATTGACTCTACTAAATGTTTTGAAAGGAAATCTTGATTATTACAGAACGTAAGTGGTTTTTCCTCTTCATACAAGTGGCCGCGGTAGCCAAGTGGTCTAGGCATCGGATCGTGGCTAGCGTGTCACGAGTTCGAATACCGGTATTACTGCAGACCCGCCGTGTAGAGGAGCGATGCATGTTAAATCTGTCGAGAGCTCAAACGTCCTCCCGTTGGTGTGGCAGTTAGGAGAGGGGGTGCCAGCTCAGGTGTCGTCCGCGTCACTTGACCATGGTTCAAAATTACGCGGACCGTCCCCAATAGCCCTCGTGTAGCTGAACAGTGGGACGTTAATATTCACTCATTCACTCACTCTCTTCATACAAAGTTAATTCATGTACAGATGTATCCATTCGTTATCACAAATGTATTACCAAATCAAATTTTTTACAAACATCTCTCTACGAAATGAAAAGTTAAAGATATCACGAACACTCTGAATTTTGATATCTATACAAAACTGTCGAATGATCCAGTTTCAAAGTTTCTTTTTTTCTCAGAATGCAATTAATAATTTTTAAAAAAAATGTTGGCGCACGAAAGTACCGTGGCACGGTGGAGGAGAATCATTGATTTAGAGAATGTACTAAAATTGTAGGTATTATAAGAAAGTAGGTATTATAAGAAGTAGTATAGTGATCGAGTAGGTATTATAAGAAATTTGACATTATTTATGAGACTATTATTTAAATAACTGCTATAACTCAAAAGTATTCATACAATAAGAAATATTTTAGTACATTCTCTAGAAAATAATATAAACATCAAGTTCAAAATGTTTTATAGAAGTACATTTATAACATTTCGAGTTATCAGACTCACAATGATAGATTTTTAACATTTTAAATTCCCATTTCTGGTAGATTAAAAATATCCACTTCAAGTTTTTTTAATTTTATAAAATTAATTGCAACTTGGCCTCTAGGTCGCGTAGAAATAAAACAAAGTATGTATTGTTAAGTCAACAGATAGCTCTATTCAATAAAATAAATACAAAAATATGTGTTTTGATCGAATTTGGTCATTTCAACATAATCGGATACCTTAAAAAATTATTTTATACGTGTTCATCAAAAATTATAATGAAATCAGCCAGTTTTTTTTTTATCGATAATTCAATATTTCAAACATTCTTTTTCGATTTTTTTAAAAAAAAATCTGTTTAATTCTAAAGACATCGAAAGGTTATCACGTTAACCTTCACATATCTTTATAATCTAAGAAAAGAGGTATAAAAAATGGAAATTGTGAAGTGGAAAAACTCGAAAAAGACCAATTCAAGGTGCCCTCCAGCGGAACACCTAGAATCTTCAGAACACACTGAAAAGCAGTACTTGAGGTAAGTTACGCTCAGCGTTACCAAACTTGGAGAACACTTATTCTCTGACACGCTTTGCGATATTGCCCTTTTCTAATAATTTGCCTCTACAAAGAGACTTCAAAATTCAATAAAAATTTTGATGATGTAGAAAAAAGGAGAAAGAAATGGAATTTTAATTCTTCATTAATGTGCATCTTTTGTTACAATAGAAAGAGATTAGGAAATTAATTTTCTCTTTAATAAAAGAAATAAAATTCTCTAATACTTGAAACAATGCTGAAAAAAAATTATATTCTATCCAAACTTGTTCAGTGTACATTTTTAAAAAATAGCATACTAAAGCATTATAAATGCTTTTGAGGGATAAATAACAATAAATACCAATATTTAACTAACGATATTTAAAAGAACACCTAAATTTTACAAAAATCACAATAATAAGTGAGATTTTAGCAATATTTTTAAGCAAATCAATTAGAGAAAAAAATGATAAACTTATGTCAGTAAAAATATTTCTAAAATAAATAAGATGCATTTATATAGATTATGTACTATAACATTTTAATGTTTTTTGAAAATTTAAGTTATGTGACTACCGAAAATTCGTCGTTTTGGGGAAATTTTTCGAAATTGATTTTATGCTTTTATCTTATAGCTCATACATTTAAGATTCCAAAAACACTCTAGTTTTATTTCTACGATATTTAGAAGCGAAGTTATAGCATAAGTAGTAAACCGGAAATGGAATTTACAAAACCGGAAGTAGACCCCTACTCAAAGTATTTTTAAGATACTGAATTGAAATTTTCAGAACATGTTTTATTTAGTTATATCTGTGTTTTGATTTAAAATCTAATCTCTGTGTGTTTATTTATGTACTTTATTGCTTTTTTATGAAATAAAGCCATTTATTTTTTAAGAAATCGTGTTTTTGCATAAAATTTGACATTATTTAAAAACTTTCGAGAGTATTACAAATCTTTTAATTTCTAACACATATAAAGATGTTATTCACGTACTATATAAATATTATTTGAATACGTTCATTAGAATTTTTTGTAAATGCAATTTTTCATCAAAATTTCACTAAAAATGACAATTGTTACAGTCTATAAAACTCTCCAGAAAACAACAAAAGTTTAAAAGAAGGTCTAAATTAGTTAAACATGAAGCTAAAGAGATCTTGACCCATAAATATGGCGAGTTTAAAAAATGTACAAATAGTAGAAAAATTTTTATACCATATTAAAATCTTTAAATGCATTTTCTGAGAAACTATGTTTTTCAATTTTTTACTTCACGGTAAAGTTCACTACAAGATTTTTTTTTAAGATAATGAATTGAAATTATCTGAAAATGTTTTATTTAGTTTTTCTACAGTCTAGACTATAATCTGATCTCTGTGTGTATATATATATGTATTTTATTGCACTTTTTGTGAGAAAATAACATTAGTTTTTTGTAAAAAATTGAGTTCTTGCGTAAAAAATGCCATGTTTTAAAAACTTTTCAAAAGTATCACAAATTTTATAGCTCTAAGCACAGATAATATATTTTATGTACTGTATAAATATTATTTGAATATATTTATTAGAATTTTCAATACAAGCCTTACCGTAACTGCAATTTTTCACTAAAATTTCACTCAAAATTTCCAATATATCCAAAATTATTTTCAAGTTTGGGGAAATTGTACTTGAATTCCTACTTTTATGCGCCATTTCAAATAAAAAAAGTTTATTTAGTTGAAAATTTATATATTTCGAAACAAGTGCTCCGAAGGTAGACACATACCTTAAAAATTTTAGAACTGATCAGAGTAAATATTGTAAAAAATGTGTCACATTTCTTATAAGAGCATTATTTAAATAACAGACTAGCACTAAAAAAAATCACACAATAAGAAATATTTTAGTACATTCTCTAGAAAATAATATAGATATTACGTTCAAAAGGTTTTATAGAAATACATTCATAATATTTTGAGTTATCAGACTCACTGTGTTAGATTTTTAACAATTTAAATACCCGCTTCTGGTAGATTAAAGACCGTTTTCTCGACTTTTCTAATTTTATAAATTTGATTGTAACTTGTCCTCTAGGTAACGTAGAAACAAAACAAAATACCAGTGTTTTGTATGGCCAAAAGATATCTCCATTCAATAAAGTAAAAAATAACAACAACAAAAAAACATGTGTTTTGATTGAATTTTGTCATTTTGTCGTGTTCGGATACCTTAAGGAATCCATGTTGTTTAGTTGGATGGAAGAATGTGATGTGTGTGATTTATCCTATACGTACGTCTCTCGTATAACATGGTACTTGTAAAACATGGGTTTCAATGTTACACGGTACAAAACTTGAATTAGTTTTTAATTGAATTAAATGAACATTTTTTGTCGAAAAAGATCCTTCAGCAATTCGTAGCGAAAAATTTAAAAGGGAATTGCAAAGTTCTTTAGCTCCTTATGGGGAAATTCTGAAAGAATTGCAAGATTGAAACTGTAACTACGTCAGATAATTTTTTCAGTGATGGAGAAATAACTAGTGAAGAAGAGTTTCAACCAGCTTTGTGAAAAAAAATTAATTAGCTATAATTTTTGATGAGAGTGATGATGAAAATTGATTTTGTTATTTCCAATCCCCTTGGAGCAGGTAATCCTGCACCAATCCTGCAGGTAATCCATTTGACCTTTCCGCATAATAATGTCGCGAGCCAGGTCTTGATCTTCAAATAACTGTCCCAGGGAAATACAGTCCAGAAGATGAGCAGGAGAAGCAGAGAGAGAGCAGGGACAGGTAAAGAAAGACTTTACCCCCTGCACAAAGGTCACAACACGCAGGTGACCACTTCTAAAGCGCGCCAAAGCCGTATGAAGAGCCCTGGATCTCCTGCACTGTTGAGATAGACCCAAACTCTTAAATGTGTACCAGTGGTGAGCAGGAAGGTTTTGCCAAGTTAGATTTATTTTAGTTCTATGGAGGGGGGGAATGAATTTCAGAATGGAAAATTGATTTTGTGATCCTAATATAACCCATTTCTATTTATTTTATAATAATAATATTAATAATAATAATTTCTTTTAACATATTTTTTGTTGCATTTTTAACTTTTTAAATTCATATATATATTTTTTTTATTTAAAAACATGAAGTTAGCTCACTTTTTTATTTGTAATGTTATATTGGAATGAAATTTTACGCGATCACCATCTTATCTGGCAAGACAGCCCCTCGTTGGCCATTGCCTTCCTTTGAAAATTCCTCCATATAGTGACCTCTTGTTCGCTTTCGTTCTCCAAGTTTTCTCGTTTACAGTCCCAAAGTCTGATTCCACTGAATCTGTCCATCTCAGCTATAAATCTTCCACGCTTCCGAATCCCATTGACTTTGAACTGCAGTACCTTTTTGACAACATTATCACCTGGTATTCGAATTATATGGGCCATCCAATTCATTCTATTTATTTTTTATATATTTAATGATGTCAGGCTGTTTATAAATTCTATATAACTCACAATTGTACCTTTTTCACCAGCTTTTGTTTTCATTTACACTTTCAAGTATACTTCGAAGTATTTTTCTCTCAAAAGATGCTATTCGATTTTCTTCCAGTTTCGTTATTGTAAGTCCCATATGTTATGTCAGAATGGTCTAATAAGAGTTTTGTAAAATAAAAAATTTGTGTTTCTTGAAAGAAATTTAGATTTTAAAAACCTCCTCAGCCATAAAAAGCCTTATTTGCCAGATATAATCGATTCCGGATTTCATGAGATATTCTGTTATCAGAGGTAATAATTGATCCTAAGTAGGTAAAACTTTTAACTGTTTTAAATGTATATGAATATATTTCAAGATAAGGATTGGAATGAAGTTTCACCTTTAGACTTGATTTCGATATAACACGGCACAAAATGGCTTAGTTTATAATATTTCAGTTTTGTATAACACGGTTTGGGTATAATACGGTACATATTGCCCTGATTTATATTATGTGCATGCATAATTAATTTAATAAATAAATAAAATAACAAAATAAATAAACAAAAAAGTCTAGTATAACACGGTTTTGATATAGCACGCAACGAATTAATCGTGTTATACGAGGGTCGCCTATATTTAAGTAGAGTAGATAAATGCAACTTAATAATACATATCTTTATTCTAAAAGAAACGTTAAGCCTGGTTCGCTCAGAAATATTTAATACTTTATATATTAGGCCGCTTATATAGTTTATTCATAGACAATTCATAGTCATTATTCTCTCTCTCTTTTAAGCTGGTTAAGCGTAGTCCTTTGGTCATCCGCTTTCCAAAATGTTTCCCAAGTGAAAGATAAATTTTGAGATAAATACAATTAATGTTACGTGCTATCATAGATTATTTCCAAGTCACTAAGAGCTAAATAAATTAGTCTTAGAGCAAATATTTTCCAGAAAATATGAGTTACAGTCTGGTTTTCTAGTTTACTTGCTAGTCTGAGGCACAAGGAGAAGGAACAGGGACTCAATTTAATATTCTATTCGCTTATTATTTTCTAAATAATTATCAAAGTAGAGTCAAGTTTCAGTATTATGTTACACATGTGATGCTTTATAACACTTTAGAGTGATTTTGGAGGGATGAGAGAGACATTAATGAAAAGGCCGTCCATAAAGGTAAAGTATGTAAATGAATTTCTTATAAGGGTGTTAAACTGTGTGTGTGCTCCATAATAAATTGATTTGTATGAACTCTCAAGATATGATAAATTGACGATTAAATCTCTACCTCCTTTTACCTAATAAATTGCATTATGAATTGAATTCGGGGAACATACAATAATAATTGAATTGAATTTTTCTAATGAAATTTACCTGATCGTATAGTTAGTATATTTAGTGTTCCGTATTTCAGAATTTATTAGTGTTGTGCTTAAGTTCATATTCCTACGTAGAATTTTTGAAACTTAATTAATCTTTTTTAAAGATTATAGTAAAACTGTTTTAGATTTTTACTTTTTGTTTCTTGTTCTATCCTTGCGTTTAAATGCTCTCAAAATATAAAATATAGTATTAAGCATACACAATTAAAAAAAAGTCAATAATGGAATAGAAGTGATAAAATGCTTAGAAAATTATGAACGAAGATTTCACACAGACACTGTAGATTACCAAATTATAATTTTATTTTACGTAGCTAATTGTTTTACAAAAGTTTATTTAATTTAAAATAAGTATATAATTTGGTGTATAAATGAATTTTTATTTGTATGGGCTATTTTTTAATTCACATTAGGAACCTCGTCAAATTTGAAGCGCATCAGTTCCAGGGCTGATGGGTGTTAAATCTGTCGCTAAAATTCCTCACGTTAACGTGGTGAAAAGTTTGGTGTGTAGAATGTTAGCTCGAGTGTCATCCATGTTATTCTACCACGGCTCAAAGTTAGAGATCGTTCACAAAGCTTGGTGAATGGTGGTGTTTTTTAAGTGCAACGTAATAAGCAATAAAGCAATCGAATTCTCACTTATTCGTCTATTTTTTCACCTTTCTTAATGTTCCTGAAATAACCTTAGTAACCAAAAGTTTTTTAGTTCATATAGTTTTTGGGTTAAAATGCCTTCTACTTTGAGTGATAAATTGCATATTTCCTCTAAAAGGAATTTGCCAAATTCATTTTTCCTCCTTTGATGTTGATGAATGAAAAAATGAAATTTTTATATTATGAAATTTGATTTCACTTTTGAGGTTACGTAAAACTATAATGTTAACTTGTGACGGATCTATACGCGGCTCTTCTAATCCCTTCATGACTCTTTTAGGAAAATACTTATTTCAACCAACTTTCCCCGAGTAAGGAAGCGTGATTATGTAAATGAAGTATATTATATAAATTCTGTTTTCGCGAGTTTGTGAGTTGGAGTTAGCAAGTAGGAGTTAACATAGAGTCTCGAGTTAGTTGTTAGTTGAAGATTGAAAGAGAGTCGAATTAGAGGTCTTGGAGTTGTCCAGGAAAAAGATTACAGAGTGTGGATCCAACGACATTGATCAAACCGAGAGAGATCACCTGCAAGTTTCCAGTGTAGGGTCCGATGCATAAAAAATACAGGTATTGTGAGCTTGATTAAGTAGAAGTTAGCTTATTACTGTGCGACGTAGTTATATTTGAGTGTATTTAAGCTGTCTTAGATTCAGTTGAAGGTCCGTAGTAGCGTCCCTGTGTTATAGAATCTCACCTCCGCGCTCTACTATATAATCACCTACCTTAATTAGATTGTTATTGTGTCTGAATGATATTTGGTAACAATAAATTAATTAGATTGAAATCATGTCTGTGGATCATCCGGTTTCTCCCACACACCTAGCAGGGATTACAGGTAGACAATGGGGTTCAGATATAAGCAGAAACCGAGCTCTATCACAAACTTTACATTCGTAATGAACGACAACAATAAGAACTACCACCCTCTTGCCGAGCAAAATTGTTTTAAAGTTGTTTGCTCTAAAGCTGCATTCTGAAACACATTTTTGAACATTTTGCAGCTCTTTGTAATCTCGCAATTCGAAAATATTTTAGACATATTTCTACTTTTTGGGTGATTGTATCATCATTTCTCAGAAAATTGCGCTTGATTTAAAAGTTAAGCAACGGACTAACTATTTTTTTTTGTTTTAAATAATCTCGTTCTTTTGGTTCATTAAAGGCACTAAATATATCAAAAAATTATGTTTAGGTATCATCGATTTAAAGAAATGCATTAGGGATTACAATGCTTAGCATGAATACAGGGTGTATCAGTACAGTGGTTACAAAATTTCAGGACAGATAGAGTGCATTTAGGTGATAAGAAATCACAAAGCAATGCATGGTCGGAAGCGATTTCCTCGCGTGGTAGTAACAAATAAGAGGAGAAAGCATGTTTTTTATTCTTAGTATAGAAAAAAAAACTAAGAAAAGAGAACATTATAGAGACAACGATCGTCATCAAAGTAATATACTGTTCTAATTAATTGGGACTAGCACGTTTTTCTTGTTTAAGTTGGTATGTGATTACTTGTGAAGTCCTGAACCTCCTCAAACCCTTCATATCAGCCTTTATGTAGTGTTGTCGTAGTCTATCACTACCTCTAAGATTATTAAATCCCTTTCCTGTATTATCTAAATCTGAATGTGTTGAATTCATAATGAATTACTACTTATTTAATAAATCAATATTATTTATTAACTTTTCTTAATTGAGAAATTACACAAATACTATTCAAATTTTAAGAACAATAAAACATAGTGGAGTATGAGAAGAATTCAATAATTATGAACGACGGAATCTTAACTGAATCTACGGCGGTCAACGCGTACAATTAAGCTACACACTTATACTTAAATTATGAAACCAAACTCTCTCTCTCTCTCTCTCTCTCTAACCTGATATATTTTATTATGGCAGGTTTCTCTAACTACTTCTTCAATATCTGGATTCCTTTAATGAGTGGCTTCAATCTCAACTATCTCTCAGTTCTATCCTGAACTGATTTTATTTACACCTTTCAATAGACTTTACTCCCGACGACTATATTTCCACTAGAAAAACTACTCTCTCAATTCATTCCTCTTCATTTCATTTCCCCTCTCATTTCATTTTCGAACTCGCTAAACCCGAACTTATATAAAATATCTCATTTGTATAAATCTCACTTTTGGCTCTCGGTGGAGATTGGTTGAAATAAATAAAATATAGAATATTTGAGAAGGTTAGTGAAACGCCTAAGCACCCGTCACAGTGTGACAGATCAACTTTGACTATAATTTATTCATTTTAATGTATCAGGAGCTCTGTTGTGAGCCTTTCAGTTGGGCAGCTAGTAGTTTCAATTTTGCTTTCTGTATAAGACGTGTTGCTTTTTTTTTTGTTCAAACATGGATATTACTCTGAGGAACCGTTCTAAAATAAATTGCCCTCAATGAACACACTTCTATGTCTGTGAGAGATATAACTATGGCAGTTGGTGGGATCAAATTAAGTGTTTTAAAAACATTTCAAAATTCTGGATCATCGTCTTCAAAAAGAAAAGAAAAATGTTGGCGCAAGTGGAAAATACTCCAATAATAGATAAAATTTGAATAAGAAGCAGCAAAATTTATATCCAAGAAAGACAAGCATAGACCTTTGAAGGGATTTACTGGATAATGGTGTTGAAGTGAGTACCTCAACTGCAAAGAAAAAACCTTTTGGAAGGTGGCCTTAAGGCAACAAGACTTAGGAAAAAAGCTATTTCTTACTCTGAAAATGATGAAAAAATGTTTAGCTTGGGCCAAAAAAATACCGATCATGGTCTGTTAACGACTGGAAGAAGGTGATTTTGAGTGATGAAACATTTATTTGTGCAGGGATACAAATCAAGTGTAGTTTGATGAAGTGAAGTTGAAACATTGTTACCAGATCATATCGAACAGATTGTAAAACACCCTTCTAAACATATGTTTGGGATTTTTTCACCACAAATGGCCCTGGAAGCTTAGTTCCTCTTAAAAACATGATGAATTCTGTCAAATATATAGAATATTATGTAGTAGGATTGTTCCATATTGATGGAACATTTCAATATGACTTGGCCCTTTGTCACAATTCGAAATTAATCCATATTTTACGTGGAAAATAAAATAAAAGTGCTCTATTGTCTTGAAAATTCCTCAGACTTAAATCCTATTCAAAACTGATGGCATATTCTCAAGAATCGTTTCGCTAAGATGAATCGCAGGACAACACAAAAAATAAAAATGACTATACTAGTGTGTTTCCAAGATGATGAAATCAAGAACATGTGTGCTACTCTAATGGAGTCAATGCCAAGACGGGTTGAAAAGGTAATTTCTGCTAAGGCAAGACATACTTCGTACTAATATACAGATTTGCCCGTATATTTAAGGTATGTAACGATAAAAAGCTAAGGTTTTAGAAAAAAATCACTTTTTTCCATCTGTCCCAATTAATTCGAACAGTGTAGTACGAGCTGGGTGTGATAGGAATGAATGTCATTAGTATGCAGAATCCGGCAAAATATATGGGAAATCCTGGCATGACTGGCACCAGGATTGTTCTATACCAAATCTAGCACTGTTTCCTCTTTGTTTCAGGTAACATTGGGTGAGCAACGACTGTGCAACTCATCCATTACAATCATTAGCTAGACGTGTAACAGCGAGCTCAGAGGTCGTGTAATTTTCCATCCCACTACCAGTCGGCAGGTGAAATGAAATTTCATAGCGAGCGCAGCAGTAAAAACCGCGTGTGCGCCTCCGCCGTCATCTGATGCTTCCCAGTAATATGATGCTCATTTGATGTAGCATCATCTATTACATTTTACAGTCAAAGACTTCCCAGACTTTTTGTCGTATTAAAAACAATAAACATGTTTTCTCCTCTTATTCGTCGTCACTACCGCGCCAGGAAAGGGTTTCAAATCATGCATTACTACGTGATTTCCCATCGTCTAAGTGTCATCTATTTGCCCTGAATGTTTGTAACTGCTGTATTGATACCCGCTGCAGAATAAGTATTGTGCATTATTTTTAGAAGGAGAATTATTTAAGCAACTTATATTGAGTAAACATTCTGTGCATTAAATTACTATGCTTCAGTAAAAATAGCAGTTTTTTCCCCCTCAATCATGATTTTCGTCTAAGTAGATCATGAATAGTTCCATGTAATCCAGTGCTTCTCAAAGTTTCAATATTTGCGATTCAATATACAATCATAATTTTAATCGCGCCCCCCTCCATACAATAGCAATGTACCTTATTCAATAATACATTTTGACACTAAAGCTATAATACAATTTTACCTCTTAAGTGCCATTGGCGTATATAAACATCTCACTCAGCCAAAGCGTTAATTGCCCTGGACGTATATATACGTCTTTCTGAAGTACGATGTTTTTTGTGCACTGCTATTTACAAAATTATCCCGAAGACTTTAGAATGCAATAAAAGGACTTTTAAAGAGAGAGGGTTTGCGAAGGATCGACTTATTTAAAAGGATTTGCTTATTTATTCGTTTTCTGTTGCCCCCTTTCAATACATCACATACGCGTAACTACGTGGAAAAAAGAGGCATTGGGAGTTAATCGTGTAAATTTGATTCAGCACTTAAGGAATAAATATAAACCATACAAATTATCAAAATAAGCGTTAATTTTTGTATATAATTTTATACATGACAAGAACCCATAGGGCCATTGATAATGATTAATGTTGTTCTTAATTTAGTATTGTTAAATGAACCATAAAATATATTTTAGAGTATTGATACATTTATAAGTGTATTATATCAGTGTAAATATTTATTTTATTTTTTATTACCTCAGAATGTATTTTGTTTGCTTACTTTCAGAAAATGATTAATTTTTAAAAAAATAATCATTTTGTTTTCGAATTTTTAATATGCTCGTGTCCCCTTTGTTGAGTTATTACGGCCCCGTAGCATTTCGCACGTCCCACAGTTTGAGAAACGCTGATATAACCAATACGATGTACTTTAAATAACACACATAATATTTGAGAAGTATGAAAGTTATTAAAAACTAGACATTAACTTCAAAAACTAAATACCTATTCTAGTCTGAGAAGCTTCCGATTAGTGATAAAAGCGTGATAAATTTAATTACTATTGCTAATATTCCAATTTATTAATAAGAGACATGAATAACCTAACACAAAGAACACGAGTAAGTAAAGAAAAGGAAAATGTCCCAGGGAATGAAATTTTATATATACTTCCAAATAATGCTTTTAACCGCACACTTATTCAATAGCCATGACAGCATTATCTTGTAAAGCTTATTATATTATATTAGATCTAAACAAATTTCATTAGCAACTTTCTTCTTGAATTTAGCAGGCACTGCAAATCTGCAGCATTAGTAAATCGAATTTGAAGTAAGTAAGATAAAAAAAAGCAAGCGTGATCCTATAGTACTAAAACGACAAAGTAGGGACAGTATGTCCATGTAAGCTTTTGTTCTCTCTTATAGGTTAAATTTTCTCACGAAGACAGGATAAGTCTAACAGACAAGGTTGATCCCTTTCCATTAAATTCTCTATCTTTCAACATTGTCTTGCATAGAATGATTCACTTATCCTTATTATCTCGCAAATAAATTAACTTTTCCCTCGCTTAACCCTTTGTTACTAATGACATCTTTTAATCTACATCACATTTTAAGAAATTCTTAATAGAATTCACTTTACTACCTTCATAGGCTTGTATAGATGAATTATTCTCTCTCTCTCGAATTCTTAGCAAAATTTCAAGTGAGAGATATTATTCCCCAAGAAATATATAATGAATATTTTTGTAATTCATGGATTAATATTATGGACTAAACAAGTATCCTAAATTTGTTAAGTGTTCCTGAAATAAATAACAATAACAAGTACTCAAAGAAAGTAAGAATTTTGGACCAAAGCTTTTAAAAATATTCTCAAAGTTATAGTCTTAGAAAACTGCTGCCCTCGTAAAATGGCCCAAAGAGAAAGAATATCTCTGTGTTCCATTTCTGTCTTTGTTGAAATATGGGTATGATTTTAAAGTTTTATGTGAAAAAGGTTACGTTCTATGCAAAATTCTACAGTTTTCGCCTTGAGACATGGGAACTTTATAGAGAATCAGATTTGATATGAAATACAGCTTTCTATTGATTTTCTGTATTTGAAATATACTAAATTTCCTCTGTTCCTTTGTTTGTTCCTGCATAAAAGTTCATATTTTATGTTTGTGTCACCTAGTACCGTTCAAAAGGTGGCTTGTTTATTACGTCATTTTAGATTATATTGCGACGTACGTATACGTATAATGATTGTCATCTTCAAAAATATACTCTTTAATGTTAGTAGCATAATTAAATAGTTCAAACTATGCATCTGTTATTTTATATTAAAAAACTGAGAAATAATTGTTTTTATATCATTAAATAAAAAAAATTTCCCATCCATGCTTTAGAAAATAGATATTTTTTTTTTTACATTTAAATTTATAATTATACTAAAGAAGTGATAAAAAATACAATAATGATACAAAATAAAAAACATTTCTTGATATGTGTGAATACATCTCTATTTAATGATGACAGATACGTCCATAAAAGGAATTTGAAGCTATCTTTGATCTTTTTTTAACAAAAAATTTTGTCTTTTTTTCTTGCGAGTAACATTAATATCTTAAAATACGGCAAAATTTATTATCTATAAGTGAAACATACCAGTTTTATATTCATAGGAGTTATAATTATTGATAAAAATAAACTTATCAGTTACTGTAGAAACAATGTAAAATTAATTCTAATAAAAGATATCAGATAACTTTTCAACCATTCAGTTTTAGTTGTACCAAAAGAAAATTTAAAGAGGGGCAATGCTAAAATAGTTCAATGCAAAACTTTGCTTAAAACATATTTCGCCAGTATGAGACCAATGTTTTTTGTAACTAAGCAAATAATACCATATTTTTGCATTTTTACAACTAAATGCAGTTTTTTTATATTATTTTCTTATTTTCTATTGCAACCGAATGTACAAATTGCTATTACTCAATACAAACAGTTTTTTTTTAAAATTAAAATACACACCAAGTTTTAAGATAAATTCGACTAAATTCAAAGTAAATTCAAAATACGATGACAAGATTTAGCACAAAAAATATTCAGCCTTCCCATAAATTAAATTTTATGCAAAACTTTACTGTGAACAAAATATATAATTTTTAAAAATTTCAACATAAATTTGTGGTGGCCATGGTAACAACACACAATTTAAATACATTAAGTCACAGCGGTGCAAGGAGCTCTCCTTCACACTGAGCAAGCTAAATAAAAATGTTAAAAAAGTAACGGGTAGAACAGTTTTTCGGTAGCTGAAACAATAAGTGGCAAAAATGTAAAAAGTAGCACATGAGTAAAGCAGCAAGACAAAAGCTTAGAAATTAATTTTTTCCCTACGTAATATTATAATTATAATTTACATGTAAATGTTTTATAATTGATCCCACGTTTCCTAAACAGTAAATTATTATCCAACAATAAAATCTCGCATTCTTTCATTATATTTTTTTAAATATGATTTTAATTATATCAATGAATTTCGAAGTTGATTCTTTTTTTTACTGAACGTATATTGAAAAACAACTCATTGCCTACTATTATGAGCGACGATTTTCACAAGTGTAAGCAATTAAAATTTTATGAAAAAACTAACTTACTATACATATCAGTTGTTTACTATTTTATGTTTCAGTGTAAAATTGTGAATGGAAGTTACCAAAACAAAAGCATATTTTGATTAGACATACGGATAGTATATTCATACGGATATGTATAAATAAAAACTTTTTTGTTCATAATAGATAAAAAAGGCTTTCAGAGGTACTCTGAATAAAATTTTTACTCCTCAAAATCACGGCTTTGATAAAAAAAAACTTTTAAAAGGCTTTTAGGAATTTAATATCCAGAACAAGATATTATTGCATTCCTCTAAAAAACTTAATAAGAATTTTGCCTAAATACATTTTATCGGAATATTTTAAATTTCTGTGTCTTTCGCAATCGAATTGTAATCGGAAAAGAATAGATAACATAACATTAATATATTTCCGAGAAATTTATAAATGTTCTTCGGAGAAAACTATTTTAGTAATATTTTTAAGGTTATATAAGAAACAAATAAAAAAAATTAAACTTTAAATATATTTTTAGAACATACTTTTAGCTCTTTTTCAAGAAAAAAAGAGAGAGATATTTCAAGTACTTTTGGACTTATTCTATGCTGACTAAAAAACGGCTATTTAAACTGCCTTCTAGAATAAAAATTTATTTCAAAATTCATGGTAAAAATATTTTTAATAAAAATTTGTTTTTAGTTTAAGGTTACACAGTATCCTTTTTGAACACATTTTTTTGGGGATAGTAACAGTAAAAATAATTTGTTTTATATTCAGATTATATGATTAAGTTGATTCTGGAAGTAGAAATTCAGTTTTACTATCCATTATTTTACAATTTTGAAAGACCAAGAAAATTTAAAAATTTTTCACCCTTATAAAGTGCTCAATTTTTAAAATTTTTTAGTCATTTTAAGTGATTTATGTTCCTTAGATTACTGTAAACAAAAACTATTATGGATTTTAAAATCTGTTCCCTTGTTGATTTTTAATAATTATTTTTCTAGCTAAATCTGGAAAAACACGAAAATTTTAAAATATTAACTTTCGCATTGCTTAAAAAATAACCAGACATCTCAGACCTAAGCCCATACTGGCTTTCATAGAACATACGTTTGGGAATATATACAAAAAATTTCAAGACTATGAACTGTAAAAGAGTCTTAGGAATTAGAAAACACCTATATCTTTAAAATTAAATGTTTTAAAAAACGCATTTAAAGTTTGTAAAGGCATAAAATAAAAACTTATAATGCCCGTCAAGTTCTAATTTTTAATATGTTATTTTTCAACTTATGTTCCATATCAAAACACTACTTGTAATTAATTATAACTGAAAACATTTAATTTAATTCAAAAATATTTTTGAATATTATTGATAGCATTTGTTACGACGACAAGTTATTCAGCCTAACATTAACACAATATTTTCACAAAAGTTTTGAAACACAAAGTGATACTAACTTAAGCTAAAAATATCACCCGGTTTGTACATAAAATTAAAATTTTTTTGAATTTTTAATCGGGGTAGTTAAGCAAGTTTGATTTTTTGGGGACTTAAAAATACTATAATATAGTGCTACAATATATATATATATATATATATATGTTTACTATA
Source organism: Trichonephila clavata (assembly GCA_019973975.1). NCBI lineage: Eukaryota > Metazoa > Arthropoda > Arachnida > Araneae > Nephilidae > Trichonephila > Trichonephila clavata. The sequence continues at coordinate 80,661 of BMAO01023127.1, read as the reverse complement.
CCGTAGTTTGGTGCATCATGAAAATATTCAGTTTTATCTACAATACTTATAGTCAGAGTACTCGGAAGTCTAATAACAGTATTAGCGGAGAGCTGGTTTTTATATACAATCATTTTCAGTAATATTTCATCTTTTCGAAATATTGTTTCTCATAGCAACTTGAGAACTTTTTGGTCATGGCATTTTATCAACGGGAAAAAAATTAATGATAAAGCTTGTAAGTTATATAAAGTATTTTTTAAAACAAAAATTGTATGTGTGACCTAGAAATAAATTTTAATTAAGTAACTATGAGAACTCAAACAACTCAAAACATAATCAAGCAGAAATGATTTTAGTTATGAAAATTAAAATTAATAACCATTTCATACTGAAAAAGTTGGTTGTGCTCAAAAATAGTTTTAATTAATTCAATTTAAGAGAAGAAAAATGCTTTAAAATGAAACTGAAACTAAAACCCAAGCTCAGAAAAAACTTTAAATATCTTAAAAACTAATTGCTTATCAGATCTGCCACAAGAAAATGAAAAAAATTAAGTTTTTTTTTTGAAATTTGTAGAGTATTGTGTGTAGCTGAACATAAGCAATGCCAAAAAAGTATAACAAAGATTTCTCAGTTCGCAATATTATTATATGATCCTTTTTTGCTTGCCATTTTACACAGAAATAATTAACATTTCTGTTATTCGCAAATTTATTAAGAAGCTTATTCATTTATATAAATGTTATATTTCCTTAGTTGTTCTTAAGTTTTTTATTTAGAGAAATAATACATTTCCTCAATTTCTGAAGAACTGTATCTATCTTACTACACTATGCGGGAATATCATTTACATTATGAAAAATTAAAAAGTACCATAAAGTGCTTTTAATCAATACAATTAAAAAATTTCTTTCATACTGAACCTATAGAATTGATAAGAATGCTATGAAAAAAATTGTGTTTTAGGTACAAAAAAATACATATATATTAATCATCAATTTGGGGCCATTTTTTTAATTTCAAATACTTTTATTCTATTACACGTTTAAATATGAAAAATTAGGCTATGCGAAGTCATTCTAGGAAGTTTTCTAGTATTTCTAGGAAGTCTTAAGACTGTAGCCTCCAATCTTGGGATATAAATTTTAATGTTTGAAAAAAAATTGAATACTGAGATGGGATTTCTTGACTTAGATTCATCATTTTGCATAATACAACATTTTTGTAATATTTTAATGGTACAAACTGAAACTGCACTGGCAATAAAAAAAAAAGCCTGTCATTGAAAATAGTTTTTTTTTACTAAAAATTTACTTTTAACAATTAATTTTATACTAATAATTATTTAAATTCCTTCCAAATATTATTTATTTAACTAAATATGATTTAATTATTATCAAAATATTAATGTATTTTTTAAAAACCTATTTAAATTAAAATTATTAAGTAAAAATAATTTGTTGAGAATTATTTTTTAAGTTATAAAAGCATTTTTTTTTTGCTTAAAGAGTTATTTTTTGGTAAAATGAAGAAAAACATTTTTACGATGATTATGTATATTTTAAAACAATTTAAGAATCGTAAAAAATGAACTGGAAAGTTCAATACAATGCATTACAATTTTCAGGTTTCTGAAATAAATTTTTATACATGATCGGTTTTATTTACAACAAAACTTTTCAGTAACAAATGTTTCAGAAGTAAAGTAACAAGACAGTAAATATTCTTGACAATCACTAAATACATACTTAAAAGAAGGAGTACCTTAAAACCCAGTAGCATCAATTGTTCAAAGTACGGATACTCACAATTTAAAGAGAAAAAAAAACATGCTAGATAACATAAAATAAGGAGCAGTAAATTCAAATGCATTCTCTATTAAACATTTGGTCATCCTGCTTTGTAGTTTGGAGAGTCAGAAATGAAAAGGGAAATGAAAATAAAAACAGTATGAAAAAGAAACAGTAAATCCATTTTAAGGAAGCTGCTTTTATATATATTTTTACTTTTTTAAAATCTATTGAGAGCGAAGAAACTTTCGGGCTTCTCTATAGCCTTTCGGTATTCTTTCCATCAGCTGAAGAGTTTTCTCTCTCGGTTATACGAAGAAACATTTCGAGTTTGGATGGAGCCATTATGATTGCATCTGTTACTGCCAGTCGTTTTCGAATACTACTTACTTTACAATATAAAAAAGAGCAGGAATTGGACTTTAAGATCGACTTGACTGAAAATAAATGAAGTAAATCGTTTCTTTTTCTATGACGGAAACGCAGTCGGAGCCATTCAAAACGAATTATGGAACCAAACTTGAATTTTAAAGCGATACGCGCCAGGGGGCAATGAAGGGTCGTTTTTAATACTGTTTCTTTTAATAAACTCCATTTATCCAGTCCCTATGTGTCATTTACAACTGAAAAGAATCTAACTTGGATCTTTTATTGGAAACGGATACGTTCTTTTGTTCTCAGAGGACCAATTTAATAAACAGGATAGAATATTGAGATTTTACTCATTCGAACATCTATGAAAAAGTAAGCTATTTCATTTTTTATGAGACCGGATGAAAGCTTTATTTGATCATTTCTTTTAATGCTAAGCAAGGAATTAATAAAGTTCTAACAGAAACTTTCTGTTATAAAGCTAAAGATTATTTGCGCTTAACATATAGTTATTCTTTTTAAGAGTGAATGTGCTCTGTAGTATAAGTTCAATTGTGACTTAATTTATCTCTGTAGCATCTGGTTAACATATTTACAAAAATAATCAATATGTAAGCCGATGGAATTAAAAACTACAGAATCCTAAGATTTAACATTGTATTTTGAACAATACAAAATAAAACTTAGAATTTTCTTTTTGGACAATGGATCTGAAGTACCTTTTTCTAATTTAAATGGTGAACAATGTTGATTCTTCTATATATTTAAAGTGAATACTTTTATTATGAAATTTTTATCATTTATTTGATCTAATACCTACTTTAAATTATAAAAGTAAAGAGAGAAAGTAGCAAAGAGATTTTCAATAGTTATTTAAAATAGAAATCTATGCCTTTTAAGACTAGAAGACGCTATAGTTCTTCAAAAAATCAACTGCAACTAAATTATTTATTATTAACTATTTTTATAATTTATTTGGTATAATACCTAATTTAAATTATAAAAGTAAAGAAAAAGAGAAAGTAGCGAAGATTTTCAACATTTCTTTAAAATAGGAATCTATGCCTTTAAGCACAACTAAATTTTTTCAAAAATTCAACTGCAATTAAACTACAAGATACATTTTCCATATCGTATTACGTACAAGTCCAGACATTCGTAATTAGATACGACGATAAGTTCTTTTTTTTTCATTTGAATTCCAAAAACTCATTTTTTTTCTTGTTTCATACCTAGAAAGTATGTAACGCGATCAGTTACAAATTAGATAAAGTTTAAGAAAGGCAAAATTATACTTTTATTCCTCAACACATTTGTAAAAAAATATTTTAACTACTTTTTCATTAAATAAACTTTTATCGAACAAAACTATACATTTCCGAATTAATTTTCAGTAAAATGAGTCATGGAGTAATTTATATTTGCATATCAATATGTGAATAAAGTTATTCATGTCGAAAATCAATATATTCTGGGTTTCTGAGCTCTCTCGTCATATACGATGCACTCATCCATTAATGTACTTGTATCGATATATATTTTAGCTAAGGACAGTGGAAGGAATTTTTATTGCAATTATAAATGCAGTCAAATCCTGCTTTCAAGAATTCGTCGAGACTGAAAATCTCCTTTGTTAATTTAGAATTATTCGTAATATCGGGTCCAAAAAAATAAATATTTTTTGCACTTACCTTTTGGGAATTCTATAATAAGCAGATATACATACATATATATATATATATATCCACGTAGTTAGAAATTACACGCTTTTTATGCAGCTGCTAAAAATATTATCAGCGAATTATTTTGCACCAGCTAATTTGGAACTTTAAAATATTGACAAATAGATGTTTAGCAATCTTTTTGCATTCTGGACTCGAAAGAGTTCTTTTTCTACTTCATACATAGAAGATATTGCGTAATTTACATCTTGCGGCATTAGGTACCCGTTGGTGTGGTGTGGTAGTTAGGAGAGGGGGTGCTAGATCAGGTGTTTTCCTCGTCACTTGACCATGATTCAAAACTACAAGGTCCGTCGCCAAAAGCCCTTGTGTATCTGAACAGTGCGACGCTAATATTCACTCACTCGCGGCATTAGATATGTTTTCATAATTTTCCAAACAATTTAAAGCATTGGAAAATGCAGCAGTTTTGATACGGGTTTCAGAAAGGAATTTCCTGTCCTATTCAAGACTCGAGCTATAGGTTGCACTCATGACTCATTAGCACCTGTCAATTCTAATAATGGTCTGCATCGTTTCCCGTTGAAATCAACTGCTTACAAATAAAGTCTTTTTTTCTGTTCCGTACAAAAAGGTTATGTCATTAAAAAAAATCCTATTTCTTAAATCCAAACTAAAAAAAGTTTTTCCATTGTTGAAATAATTCGTTAATTCAGTGATTATTTTTTGTTAGAGGTTTTTGCCTTCGTTTTAATCCAGGGAAAAGAAAAATTCGTTAAATAGGGGTTCAGTAAATTGGGGCCTGATTGTACCTTTCCCTGCCCTTTTATTAAAAATAAATAAGTTTTTTCCCCCACACTGTCTGTTAAACAGGAATACTGATTTCCTTTCATATACAGAATGAAACGTTTCAATATCTTAAGGAAAAAATATTTCTTTTTAAATTTCAAATTTCTATCTAACGAATCAGTTTTGCAAAAATTTTATTGAACCTATTCATGAAGCTTTTTTTTTAAAATTAAAAATGAATTTTAAGAAACTTGTTTGTCCCTCTTTTAGCTTGATTGAACCGCAGTTCAAAATATTTTATATAAAAACTATGTAGTGTATATTAAGCTCTAAATATCGTAAAAAACATCTGAACGACTTCTTATAAATGAGCAATATATTTATTGCATACTGTATAATTGTTTTAAATAATTGGACTCCTAAATATTTCTAAAACTTACAGAACGAACAACATAGCTTTTCAACATTGAGAGTATTTATATTTATTTTATTTAAAACAAATGCATATTATATTTTCAAAGAAAAAAAAAAGAAAGCATTTCATGCTTGAATTCTGCTTTTTTCAGTTGATAGTTATGATACTTTACGATTAAAAACCTTTTATTAGTATTTTTTCGTTGCTTTTTTCCTTTCATTAGATGCAGGCAATTATATTTTTATCGTCCTTTTGAAGCAGGCAAATAGTTAAAAAATTAATTGCTCTCGAAATATGGCTGGGAAATAATAATTCTTATTAAGAATTTTTTTCAACCAACAGACGTTCAATATTTACAACAATCTACTCATAGATAAATAAAAAAAGAATAGAAAGTAGAAAATAAAATAATAAATAGAGAAACAGTAATAATAGTGTTCAAAGAGAGCAAAAACAAGAAATGCCCAATGAGAACGAGTTTTTTAAATGGGAATAAAATTAAAGTTTTAACTGCGTATATTCATTATCATCTGTACTTTACTTGAAAGTAATATTATTTTTAAAAGAACTAAATATTGTTTTAATGCGAAGAAGAATTACTCGACAGCGTTTGCTCTGATTGCTACACATTCCACGGCACTAAAATTATTTAATATTATTTTACTAATTTATTATTTCGTTAAAACAGTGTTCTTGATTGTATGAGTTGAAGATCATTTAAAAAAATTAGTCTTACATAAATACAAAATCATGAGAGTCAAAAATAAATCATTATATATATATATATATATAATCAAAAAATTTTCTACAACAGACAGATGAATAAACATGATTAAAACAGAAAAGAATTGAAATTGCAAGATAACCAGACAACAGAATTTAAAAGCAAGTATGAAAAATTAAAATAATAGAGTTAAATATAAAAAATATAAAAGAAAGGATATTACACAGTATTATCAACATAGCTGACTTAGGACAGCTTATATATATATATAGAAAATTTATATAAAAGTGAAGTTGAACATGTGTTATATATATACTGTATTTAATCAAATCTAAGCCGCACCCCTATTCTCTACACATTTTTGAAAAAAAATAATAATAAATCGTGTAAAAGGTTCATCAATATCAGATACTTAAAAAAAATTTTTAAAAATTTTTGATGAGAAATAGTAAGAAGTTGTCGTAGTCTCTCACTACCCCTATGATTATTAACTCCCCGTTGCACATTATCTAAATTTGGGTATGTTGGATTCATAATTAATAGCTACGTAAATAATAAATCACTATTATTTATTATAATCCTTATGGTAGAAATACACAAATATTAATCAAACTTTAAGAACAACAAATTACAGTGGAGTGAGCTCAGAATTCAATTATGAACGACGGAACGCTAACTGAAACCACGGGGAATAACGCATACAATCAAACTACACTTTAAATCTAATCTATAAAAATCACAGACCTGATATCTCTTTAAGACAGGATTCTTGAATACTTGAAGAATTTATAGAGCGGTTTCAATCCTTGATATCTTCAGTTACGTCCGAACCGAATTAATGAATCTTTTTCAATAATCTTCCTTCAGTTAACAAATTTCACTTAGTTAAACTAATCTCCTAGAATCACCTTCTTAATCAATCACGTAGTTAACTCCTCTATCAAAACACGTAGTCATCCTCATCTCTTCATTTCATTTCTCCCTTTTATATCTCTTTCGAACTCGCTAAACCCGAAACTATCTTGTTTGCATAAGTCACACTTTTAGCTCTCAGCGGGGATTGGTTAAAATAAATACAATTTAAAAGACTTTGAGAGAAGGTTAGTGAAACGCGTAAGCACCCGTCACAAAGTTAATAATTTATTTTACCAGTATTAAAATCTTTTAAATGCATACCTGAACCTATAATTACTTTAACCATCAGTATCATGTTTCAAAAATGATTCGTCACTCCCCTTGTCACAGCTGACTTTGGAACTGGTGCCGGCGTCAACATGTTGCTCGTCGGAATTGGTGCCGATGTCGTTTTCGGTGCCATCCAATGCATTTGTTATGTAACATTTTTTAAAAGATTATACCATTATTATAGAAGAATGTAAAAGAATTATTAAATACTGTTGAGCATTTACGAACAAAAATTATATCATTTTGTTAACGCCACTGACGTATATTTGCATGTAAAATTGCCTGCATTTTTATACTTGCAGCATAGTGAACTCCGTTTCATAGTATTACTGATATCTCTGATGTTTAGGTGATTAAAAAAAGGTATACCCAAAAAATTTCTTAAATACGAGCAGATAATGATCTTTAGGATAAACCGAATACTGGAGATAAACTGAGGGATGGGATAAGTCATAAATCCAAGTGGACAGAATGGACGGCTACATTTTCTTTTAAAGGGGTGGAAACTCCATTTACCTCATCCAACAAATGTTAACCCTTCGATTTAAGTCGCATCCGATTTTCAGTAGCACTAACACTGTAAAAATAGTGCGGCTTAGATTCGAGTAAATTTGGTATATATATATATATATCATAAGGAGAATATCTACAGATACAAACTCTGTGAAATATACTTTTAAGACAGAAGCACAGAAAAAAAGATGAATAATTTTTCCACTATTTGAGGACCACAATTTTTAAATGCTCTGTATTTCATCTTATGGATATGCGTGTAAGGAATTAACGAATGTAATTTCAAAGACAAGTGAATTTACTTGAAAATGTATACTTGTAAATAAATTTATCTAATTAAATTGTCCGTTGTATTTATAGCTGAAACTCAAGTATTAAATATCTTGTAAAATAAACCTTATGTAGAGACTGTAAGTACACAAGCATTAAATATATATGCATTGCATATTTTAAAGTTTAGCACCAATTTTGAAATGCTAGCTTTGATTTCAATGTAATTTCTGTGTTTTAAAATAATAAAGTTTATACTATAAGAACATATAAAACATCGACAAAAACAATCACTATAACTTGGAGGGCTAATCTACCCAATGCAATAACCGAACTGAACTCAGTGGCACAACAGCCCATGAGGACCAAGGCCTACTGTGCCTATCTCAGTTTACGTGACCTTAGACACTCGGGGGCATGTTCAGATGTTTCGGTCAAGTAGTCAATCTGACGAGAAACCCCCTGTGTTCAGTTCCCAAGCAAGTTTGGTACTCATTTATTATTCCACTGAAGGGATGAAAGGCTAAGTTGACCTTGCCCAGCCCAGTATTTAAACCCTGGACCTGTAGCGTGGAAGCACGATACACTACCACTCAGCCACTGGGTTTCAATGCCAATCACTAATGCCAGAAAATCTCTCGCACCTGGCGCTGAGTTAATTTTATAAGAAAATATTTAATTTTTAAGTAAAATACTCGGACAAATGGTTGGTACATATTTAATAAAAAAATTATGAATAAGTTGTTACGAAAAAAACTATGTCTGCAATAATGGTTTACTCATTTTTTAAAAAAAAAAATAGTCCTGGAACATTTTCTGTTATCTGTTTGAGTACTTTGCAATAGTTTTTGAAATGATAAAATATTGAGATTTAAGTTGTTTCGTTGATAAATATAAAATTTTAAAGAAATGCTCATTGAAAATAATCATATATACATTTGTTACATCTAGTCTATGTTTAAAATACTATTCAACCTTTTTTACGATTGTTCTATAAATAAATCTATCGAGTTATTTGAAAAATCTATTTTAACAATTCTGTAAATTGTTACTTCTAAATCAAAGCGAAAATATGCTTTCCAGATGTATTATGGTTATTGTCTCTCAGTTCTCTCATCTAAATTTAGATATCTCTCGAAACATTAAATTTACAATTTTTTTCCACTTATATTAGAAACTGGCCGTTACCCACCCGCTTCACTAGATATCTCATGACGTTATAAGATGATATATTGTTTTTAAGTTATTGATACCTAAATCCTAGCATTTAGCTTTTGATCGTATTCAAAAACATTCATATAACCATCAAATCTACATTAAAAAAGGTACAATTCAAATATACATCCACTTTAGGGAGATTCATCTATTGCACTCTCGTAATCTACTCCCTTGGGAGTCGATTTTCACAAAACCCACTCTTAACGGATCTCTAATCAGCAAAAGAAGCATGCTTACCGCGAATTTCAAGTCTGTAATTCTAATTCAAAAACGGTAATATTTTTTTCAATAACGACCTCCCCCCCCCCCAAAAAAATGGATTTCCGCAAAGCGGATTCTTAGCGGATCTCTACTTGACAAAAGAAATATTCCTGCCAAATTTCAAGTTTGTAGGTGCTTTCTCCTGTACAATATATATATTATGATATTTTCATATCATGATTCTTATGCAATCAAAGAAAAGTCAAATAATCTAGAAAGATTTAAAAAAAACTATATTATTCTCTCTTGTATCAAATGGATAAATGCAGATATGAAAGAATAGAAAAATTTCTTTCATAATGGTTTGGAGTATCAATTTTTAGGAATAATTGATTATATAGCAGCCATTAGCCTTTTAATATTTCTTTCAAATAGTTTTCATTCACTTATGAGTTTCTCATGGACCATTAGATGGACTTATTTCATTTCAGATGACTTAATTGGTTTGCACTTTTGTCATGGTTACAATTGGAATCAATTAATAATAATACTCCGAGTTACAGAAAAAGCAAATATGTGGAATTGATTTCTGATAAGAAATTTATTACGATAAAATTTATTGAAATGCAACTATTAGTCAGTAGTGATAGATATAGTATGGTAACATTATCAATTCTAATTCTCGAATTAGCGTGCCTAATATAACTAAAAAGTAATATGACTCACTGATTCAAAAAACAGAATTCATCACAGTATGCTTTATGCTGTAAATCAAATAATTTTTTCTATACATCTTACTCAGATTAATAATGTTATTAAGTATTTCATTATAATCCAGACATATTCCTTTTTGTACTTCTATCATGCTTTAGTGAATAAACTAGAACTGAGTTTGAATTCCAAACTAATTTGCATTAAAACAATTTGCCTTGACTAGTTTATTAGTATGAATGGTTTATTGTTTCCCAGTTTTTTTGGAGTTATTCAGAGAAAATAATAATTGCATAATGCAAAAGGAAAGATAATTTATTCAATTATTGTTTGAAAAGTTTATGTAATGCGGGTTTAGTACAGACGAACTTCTTATTTTTTATCATACTATTTATATTATAGTGTTATATCTTTTATTAATCTTGAATTATAATTTATATGAGATATTCAGTTATATAAAGAATCATGTAACGTGAAATTTTTTTTTGTCTGTGTTTTTCTTTCCATAAAGTCTGGGTGCTCTTATTGTTGTTGTTGTTATGCCCAGAGAACCCATGTTTGGATCTTGAAGCATCTTTTAATCCTTTCCTTCTTTTTGCTCCAGAAAAAATGACGAGATGAAATTTTGTCTCTTATTTCACATGCTTTAATATTTCCAACGTGGAGAGTGCAAAATTAATGCTCAAAGAAGACCATATCTTATATCCAGAAAATTTTTTATTTCTTACTTTATATATCTGATGACAGTACCAGATTATTAGTAATGCGAGATAGCTGGTCTATTTTCAACTACCAAATGTATTCGAATCTAAGCCGCATTCTAAATTATCAACACGCTTTTGTGAGCAAAGGAAAAATACTGTAAAATGGTTTATTTATATCCGATATTTACGAGATTTTTAAAAAACACACTTAAAAGGAGATTAAATAAGAAGTGAATAATCGATTTATTTTACCAGTATTAAAAACTTTTAAGAATGCAAACTCGAAAATGTAATTGCCCTGTTAGAATTATGTTCAATTTTCCCCATCTAACAAATTTTTCCTCCTTCGATTTTAAGCCACAACCGATTTTTAACAGCATTAACATTGGAAAAAAAGTGTGGCTTAGTTTACGGTAATTTATTTTAAGCAACAATTATAATTGTATGTGCAATTTTCTTAGATAAAAGACAGATATTTTTATTATTGTTTTCTTGAAAATTATGCACTCATTAAAATATTAAGGTGCCTAATACCCCGACTATTCCTCCTGAATTTGTTTATACCCTAAACAGATGACAAGAGTATAAGTAAATGGGTGATCGGGCATTTGAAATGGCAAATTTAATCTCCATTACTATGTTACACCAACGTGAGGACTTTAATTCCTGCAATAATATTACGTATATTAAGGTATCCTATTAAGGTTGCTACAACTTTTTTTTTTAAAATGGAGATATGGGGATTTTTTTGTTGTTTTTAGATTTTTTTGTACATTTTAAGAAAAATATGCTAAAATTAAGAACAGAAGAAGAAATTAGTATTACTAAAATGGGGAAAAAATGGTTAAAAATTGACAAAAAATAACATAAATGAGGTCCATTTTGTACCCAAAGTTTATGAACAAATTTTCAATTTTTCAATTTCAATGTGTTGCTATGTTATTCATTTTTTAAATGACCTTCAGAATAAGAGATATTTTAATTTTTACAAAAACTAAAGCGCTTTATCTTAGTTATTATATGAAATTGCTTAAAAAAACAGTGATTATATTCACATAAGGGACTGTAAATTTTGTAATAAAACAGTGATTGATAAATCTGAACGTTAAAACACTTCTATTATTACACAGAGAATACACAAAAAGTTTCAGTTAATTATTCTTAAAACTTTCTTAGCAGTCGCTGACCCCGTTTGATTATTTTCAAAAAATCACATTTCGAGTAAAACGCGTTTTAAAGTATGACATCTTGCTTAATGTAATGGGATTTGCTATTACTAAAACACTTGTAGTTTGTGTTCTTGTGAACGAAAAATAATAAACTTGGTACTTTTATAAAGCTAATAAGATGGCGTATAAAATAAAATCACACACAAAAAAATTGTCAATTTTTGGCAAAATTCACGATTTTAGTTGAATGCCTCTTAAGACTTACCAAATTAAACTTATTTTGTTATCGTGGTTAGATTACTGCAGTTGAAATTTAAATAAAATTAAGGAAAAGATTATTTGTGTGCTGGGTAATTTAGAATTTTAGAAAAAAACAAACATTGACAGTTAATTTTGAACTGAAACTTAATCAGCTGATTTTATGTGTGCATATGAAACTCCTAAGGATATTAAAGAATTAAAATCTTACGTATGCATAGCATAATGTGTATAACTTTAGTTGCAATTTAATAAAGCTAGTGTTAAAAATATGTCATGCACACACTTTTTATATGAGTTTAAATTACATAGATTGCAAGTAACCGATGAATAATGTAAACATTTAAATCTATGAATACAAAAAAATGTAGAATAAAAAATATAAATGGTTATATATTTGAAGTATTTCTTCTCTTAATTAAATTTGTAAAAGATCCATCTCATTACACTTAAAATAGTTTCTTAAATTAATTCATATTTAGAAAAATAACTAATGCTGAAATTAATTACAATGTATAGAAATTACGTTTTTTTTTTATTCAACCAAGAATAAGCGTTTTGTGTGAATGTATTTCAGAATGTTTTCTTTTTTTTAAAAAAAAAAATGAAAGCCTTTTGAAAAAAAAAATATCTATTTTTTAACGAAGTTAATAATTCGGCGATGAAAACATGAAAGGAACAAATTTCATAAAAGCATTTTTGAAGTACTTGAATTAAAAACAGATAATTAAATAAATTATTTCTTTTAGATATTTATTTACGGTTTAATATATATTTGCTCTCTAAAAGGTCTGATAATTATGAAATCACATTTTACAGAAGGATTTTCCAAATGAAGTAACATCTTTATAGAAATAAATCACAAACACATGGTTTTACATTAATTTTAGAGATTTATAAATCCTTTAGTTTTTCAGATTAAATGACTTTTCACTTCACATACAAATATAGAAATATATTTTAGTGAGATTTTGCTGTTTGTGACAATTTTGATAGTTTATTCAAACTTTATTGCTTTCTTGTGCAGAAAATTTCTACGTAAACAATTATCTATTCATTGAGCCTCTTAATAGAATTTTTGGTATTTATAAGTGGATCTTTCTAATAAAAAACTAAATATTTTCTCCATGCATATTACTAATTTTCCATTTGGAAATAATTTATTTGAATATTAGAATAAAAAAGGTTTCCTAAAATTAATTACTTAGGCATCATGCAATTAAGAGTTTTGATAATCCTTTAATAATACTAGTTAATAAGATTTTATGGTACTTTTCCGTTTCGCCGGCGCAGGCGATAAAGTCGCCAAACGGAATATTCTCACTAGTACACTTTTGCCATCACATTTTCAAAAAAATGCGTTCTTTTTCATAATACATCAAAATTGGATGAAAAACCAATAAGAACTGATATTTATTTATATTTTTTAAGTGGGAATTATATGTTGTCGCCAATAAAACCAACGTGGCGAGATTTGCGCCAGCAAAACGGGAAAGTAACGATTTTATTTATAATTTAGATTTTTTATTAAAAATTAACTTTCCTTTCAGAGCTCTACATCGCTGTGGTAGCCAGGTAGTGACGGACCCGAACTAATGACCAGCAGTGTTAATATCGAGTTGTTGGTTTCAATCTCGGTTCCACCCTAGACTTGGTGTATAGGACTCATGCAAGTTAAATCTGTCGAAGCCCAAAGTCCGCCCATGGTAAGGTAAGGGATTTTGGAGAATGGTGTGTCTCTTCAGATTTTCTCCTCTTTATTTGATAGTGGTTCAAAATTACGAGGTTCGTCGCCAGTAGTTATCGTGCTCCTTTATAGTGCGATGTAAATAAACAGTCACTCATTCAGAGAAACAATAGTTTTATCGTAGGGTGAATTTAAGGGTGCGAATGGCCAGCTCAGGTGGTATTCTCGTCTTTTGAATGAGGTTCAAAACTTCGAGGTCCTCGTCAAAAGCCAAGGTGTAGTTTCTGAATGTGACATTAATATACAGAGTTTTTCAAATAAATTTTCAATAATATTCTATATATTACTATTTAAAAAATTCGACTTTTTGTAAAACATGTATACAAATTGTAGTCGTCTCCGGGGAAATGCAACTTCAAAATTTCAGATAATTTTCCTTAGATTTAGATAATTTAAATACATATACAGACAAATTTTATTCCAAGTGTTTGCTTTCCAATTTTTATTTAAATTTCCTGGAAATTCAGAATTTTGCTATATAATTGCATTCGATTATTTTTAATGAGAGCAGAATTAAAAGTTTTAAAATCCTTCTTAGTATTTAAAGCAAAGCACAATTTCAACGGCAAAAAGAGCGAAAAAGATTAGGAAAGAGCAACATTTAAAGAGAACAAATTAAATCTGGTGAAAAGGCTTTTTTATTTGAGGTGGTTTTAAAACTTAAAAAATATAATTTTAATTAAATCAAAATAACTACGTAATAAATTGGACGACAAAAACACGTTATTATTATTATTTAAAAGGTTTTCTGATATATTCAACGTTTTCTGTCCCACGCACGTAGTCCATTAAATTAAAATTTCAAAACAATCTTTTTTAGCGTTATTAAATACTGATTGTACATGTTTGGATTAAATATTTTTCTGAAGCAAAAAGATAATAAATCGAAAAAAATTATAATTTGATTTAAGATAATAAATATTGAGATTTAAGGAGTCTTCTCTGAAGGATGCATGGAACAAGTAATTGAATTTATAAAATGATGGCAATGTATTAATGCTGTATTAATGTACAGTCACAGTTTCGATTTAAATTAGTATTGAGATTAATACATATATTTTTATATTTTAAATTAAGGTATCCGACTGGTTGCGACAACTATTTTTTTAAAAAAAGGAGGTATGGGGATTTTTTTGTTATTTTTAGATTTGTTTAGTACATTTTAAGAAAAATGTGCTAAAATTAAGAAGAGAAAAATAAATTATTATTACTGAAATGGGAAAAAATAGGTAAAAATTGACAAAAAATAACATAAACGCGGCCCATTCTGCACCAAAGGTTTATGAACAAATTTTCAATTTTTTCAATCTATTGTGTTGCTATATTATTCAATTTTGAAATGACCTTCAGGATAAAAGATATTTTCTTTTTTACAAAAACTAGAGCACTTTATCTCGGTTGCTATATGAAAATGCTTAAAAATGCAGTGATTATATTCACATAAGGGAATGTAAATTTTGTAATAACAGTGATTGATAAATCTGAAGGTTAAAACAATTCTACTATTATACAGAACTTACACAAAAAATTTCAGTTAATTATGTTCAAAACATTTTTAGCAATCGCTGATCCCGTTTGATTATTTTTAAAAAAATCACATTTCGAGTAAAACGCGTTGTAAAGTATGACATCTTTCTTAAAGTAATGGCATCTGCTTTTACTAAAACACTTGTAGTTTTTGTTCTAGTAAACGAAAAATGATAAACTTGGTATTTTTATAAAGCTAATAAGATGGCCCATAAAATAAAATCATAAAAAAATTTGTCAATTTTTGGCAAAATTCAGTTTAATGTAGTCGGATACCTTAACTAGGGGGGATGTACCACTTGTCTGCTTAACGGTGGATCAATCCCCGTTATACAATTCATACAACAGTCCCTACTCATTTCTCAAATTGTAAAAACAACTCTTCCTTATGTATAAATAAATTTATTACAGCATCACGAAAAACTTTTTTAAAATAAAGAGATAAAATAAAGAAAAATAGAGTCAGGGTGTGAACCCTTCGTAATTAATAAAAATTAATTTGATTAAAATTAATTATTTAAAGAATTACTGGTACACAGCCATACGTCATTCTCATTTTGGTGACCAAACCTGGCGACTTGGTGATTATGTTGGAAATAAATTTATTACAGCATCACGAAGAATGTTTTTTATTTATAGAGAAGGATAAGAATTAAAGTTTTTCTATCTCAAGCATTAGTGTGTAATAAAATTTATCTGGTGTTAGATATTCTGACAATTTTAATGACTTGTATATTAAGATTAGAATTACACACTGGTAAATTTACATAAAATGTCAGTAAGCGCTTTTATTGGAATCTCTAGATCATTAAAAGCGTAGAAATTAGATATTTATTCAAGATTTCAAACTTGCTAGACACTGTTTAATATTTGATTTGTTGACAAATCAGGCGGGTTAAAGAATTTCGATAATAAGTGTTGTTTTATCTGGAATCATTGTTACTGAAACAGCTGTCAGATCGTATTTAATATATGCAAGCTTAACAACACGCGTTACGCTTTGGATATAATTGCAGAAAATTTAGCATCAGAGAATTCTGATTTAAATAGACTGGTTTTAATTGAGGTATTCAGGAATAAACTAATAGAAAATATTAAACAATGAAAATCGACGGTATTTGGACTCGGTATAAAGTTTCTCTTATTGTGTTAAGAATTCCAATTATAAATTTCCCATATAAAAATGATTCTATGTTAAAGTGACTAGATTAATTATTTATTCGGGTTTTTTCTTCTTTGTATAAATAAATGTACGTGGAATTTATGAATTTTAAGATTGTTGATTTATTTTACGATGTTTCTAGTTACAATATTATATTTTGTGCACTTTCTTCAAATATATATGCCCCTAAGTACATAATATTTTTGCTTCGAAACAGTTTCGTACTTTTTAAGAAAATTTTCAATATTTAATTTTTAAAATATGTTTGATATGTGATTGGAAAAACAAGGAAACTATTTCAACTCACGGTTATGTCGAGCTATCCAAAATATAGAAAGTGAAAAAATATAAAATAATGAGTAATAAATATAATATAAGAAAAGAAGAGCAAGCTCTCAAGACTGTACAAAACTCTAGGTTCCTTGTTTAAATTTTACAAAGCTGATTTTTTAGCACATTTTACTACAAGCAAAAAACTAGAATAAAAAACTCATAGTAGTAACTATGTGTGTAAATTTTAAAATCAAAACTACCAGATCATTATTTTATTAGTAAGGAGACAGGGGGTGATAAAAATATATATTCAGAACCATTAAATTATTTAAAATTAAATTAACGTAAAAATTTTTTCGGCGTAAAAAGCGCCCTTTTAACACAAAAAATAAGATCAATTTTACGTGTCCGCTTTATACACCGGGTATACAAACGAAAGCTTTAAAAATAAAAAAAAGTTGTGCATAGAAAAAAAATTAGTCTTGTACATATATGGAAATACCGTTTATTTAAAAGAAATGACATACCTTATGAATTCGAAGGGCTGTAGTTTTAGAAGTATATTCTTTTTCTCTAAAGCTTGAAATAATACCTCAAAGAAATGACTGAAAACATATGAGCATTTCACACATACATTTGAGGTTTCTTCGTAAAAATAGAGGTACACATTATAAGCGAATATGCCAAAAAATTAAAAATTGCAGCTTGAAAGTATAGGTGCGCGCTATACGCCGGATTTTACGATATTTCAAAAACATAGTTTTTATGGAAACTAGTACTGCAAAATTTGTTACGTTCTTTAAAATTTGGTTTCCAAAATTCGCTAATTTGGCTCCATGTTATTGAGTATATTGTAAGTAGATATTATATAAATTGCGGAATAGCCAGCTCTTGTGAACTTAAACATATTCTGATTGCTGGATAATTTATTAACGTTCCATTTAAAAGTAACACGAGGACTACTGAAGACATACTTCGCAATTCTGAACCACGCTCAAATGATCAGGGCTATACCGGAACCGGCAACTCACTCTCCAAAGTTCCAAGCCACATAAACATGAGAACCTTGAACCTGTTATATAACTAGCATTTTAAAGGAAAATAGAAAATTCGAAAGTACTATATATTGTTCTACTAAATAAATAGAGTCTTGGTCACCCCCCAAACCGGAAGAAATAGCAATAAACAAACATTTATCAAATAAAAACATCTGAAATGCTCTCTATATAAGGCAGTGGCATGACGTACACCCTCACAACCCCAGCATCGCTAGAGGGGCCTAAGGTTCTAGGGGGCCCGAATCCTGACTGCCGTCAAGTACCTAGTTTTTGTAAAATCGAACTTGGGGGCCCAAAACCTAACTTTACAGGGGGGCCTAAATGTGCTCCGTTACGCCACTGATATAAGGGTTGCCAAAATGAAAAGTGGACACGTGCAATTGTGTCAAAGTATGGATATAAAGGGAGGTAGAGAGGAAGTGTACACCGCGCGCGCATACGCCGTGCTGTGTTGAAACCTGTTCTTCGTAGAGAAAAAAGATCAAGTCTTGCTATTCATGGATGCGTCCATATCGGAGCAATGCGCGGTAGTATGGTTTCTGATTGCGATGGTGAACTGAATGCGGGCAACTATCAGCGAAAGAGGCCATTCTTTGACGAGCTCTGCTTAGTTCGAACAATTGGTGCAAACGTTTTCGGGAAGGGTGGCAAACTATACTAGATCTCCATGACAATACCGGCTCGAACGTCTCTCGTGAAGCCAAGACAAACTTAGACAAATTTCGTTGAAAAGTGTTGGAATACCCACCGTACATTCTGGATTTGCTTCCCTGAAACCTTCCACACTTTTTTCCGCTTAAGAGAGCGTACGTTTCTATTCGAACAATGAGGTGAAGGAAGATATGCAGGACTTCTTCGAGAATCAACCACAATCTTTCTACAGCGAAGACTTAGACCTAATGTCGAAACAATGGGACCTGCGTTACAACGTGCAAGGTAGTTTATTTTAAATTCCAATAAAGGACGATATTCTTTTTATTCAACTTATTCAGTTTTCATTTGAGCAATTCTTATAATTGCTGAATTTATAAAAGTTATACTACAGAACAAAAAAGAATTTCCTGTTAATGTAGGTATTAATTAATAGTTCCTGATTTCTTGTATTCTAAAAGTACATAAAATGCCTAGAATTCTTCATTAACTTTGTTTTTGCAACGAGGACAGTGATATTTGAAATTTGCTGTATTCTAGTATACGTCTTTTTTTTTCATTACGAGTAATGTTAAATAAGGTTTCATATTATACTACTAATGTAACTTAAAAGTGAGGCACTAATAAACTTTCATTCACTGACTCACTCATGTTTTAATATAGCGCGTTTTCGATGTAGGAAAAGTTAGTTATCCTAGTTACTAAAATGGACCATTCATAGCATTCAACCAGCAATAATAATTCATATTGTACACCCTGAGAGCCATAAGCTGAGATCTATCTAACTAATTGGATACACGTTTGCAATGCCCTCAAAAAACTGTAAGGATATGACAGACAATTTTTTTCTCTGTCTTCGGACAGTTTATACAGAAAAGGAACAAGCATCCGATAAAATGTATGACGTCTTCAGAACATATTTTAGTATGTTTGTTGGGGATCAAGGCAAAACGTGAATATCTCATTTCACTTGCAAGAACTGAAAAAAATACCAAAACTCGGTAGACGGTAAAACGGAAATTCAAATTCTATTGAACAAAATTATAAATCCCGGATTAGTATAATTAGTATGTAAGAGCATATTAATTATACATATTTATACATTAGACTTCGTGTAATTTACACTTTAAACGTAAATCTTGGAAAAATATATTTTTAAATATTTTGTAATTTTATTCGTAATTATTATCATATTTTGCATGCGAGCTGCAAATGTGTTTGTCTCTTGATTTATGAAAATGAAAAACATGAATACACAGATTCTTTTTCATTCGAATCATGTAAAATTCAAAATAACACTGATTTGGTTAGAAGAGTGAGTGAGGGAATATTAACGTCGAACTCTTCAGCTATACACGAGGGCTTTTGGCGACGGACCGCGTAATTTTGAACCATAGTCAAGTGACGTGGACGACACATGAGCTGGCACCCCCTCTCCTAACTACCACACCGCACCAACGGGAGGACGTTTGAGCTCTCGACAGATTTAACGTGCATCGCCCCCCCCCCCGTACTCGGCGGGTCTTAAGTGGTACTGAGCTCGAACTCATGACATGCCTGCCATGATCCAATACTTTGACCACTTGGTTACTGCGGCCACAATTTGGTTACAATATATATATTGAAGAAAATAATATCCACACACTATGGGTTTTAGACAAACGCTGTTAGAAAGTAACAGTTACTAACCAGGAAGTAAAATGGTTCTTAATGAAGTATTATTAAACATTTATCAAAAGATATTAAAACCATTACTACAGCGTTTCTCAAACTGTGAGGCGCACCCCTTAGGGGGGGGGCATGATAATTCTACGAGGGGTACCGGAACATATTAAAAAATCGAAAACAAGAGATTATTTCAGAAAATTGATACTTTTTTTAAGATACAAACAATGTAATTCTGACATAATAAAAAATAACAATACACATTTACACTGATATAATACTTTTATACATGTATTCCAACTGCAAATGAATATTATAATTAATTTAGCAATACTAAATTAAGAACAACATTAATCATTATCAATGACCCCCATGGGCTTGTCATATATAAAATTATAAAGAAACATTTACACTTTTCTTGGTAAATTGTACGTTTTATAGTTAATCCCTTAACTGTCGATTAAAAGTTATGTGATTCGCTTCTCAATGCCACCGTTTTCTCATAGGCGTGCGTATGTGATGTTGTATTGGGGGCGGGGAGAAAAGGAATTAATAAGGAAATCCTCTAAAATAAGTGAACCTTTTGCTAACACTGTCAAGGTCCTTTTATTGCATTCCAAAGCTTCGGGATAATTTTATGGATAGCAGTGTACAGAATAGATCGTACTTCGGAAAGACATATATATACGTACCGCGTAATTAACGCTTTGACTGAGCGAAACGCTTACATACGCTGGTGGCACTAAAGAGGTTAATGTCGTATTGTAGCTTAGCATCAAATATAGCATTATGGACTTAATATATTGTTATTGTAAGTGTTATGATTGAATACTAGGTCGCAAATATTGAAACTTTGAGAAGCGCTACATTACTATATTTGGTTGTTAATTGATGTCACACTCTGAAGCAACAAGAGAGAAATTTTAACGAACCTTGCAATTCTGAGCCACAGTCCAGTGACAAGTATTACACATGAACTTGTACTTTACTTTCTTAAGTTCAACATCATGCCAAAGTGAGCAAGTATCCTCGACATATTTAACAATGATCAGCACTTCTACTCGGAGGATCTTTAGTGGTACTTTGAATCAAACCCGTGAATTGATTACTCTTTATAAAAAGGGTGATTCGCTACCAGGCCGAAAACTTGCAGGGTGTCTAGGGGTTACAGAGACGTCTTGGAATCGCAGGGAATGCAGGGAAGTAAATGCCGTAGTTGCGAGCTATGGTGCAAAGAAAAAGAACAGAAACAGCAACACACTATTAGGTGAGTGATTTGTGATAGCGGCTGGTTCCTGCTCGACTCTGAACCCTCTTGTCTACCTGTAAACCCGGCTAGATGTGTGGGAGAAACTGAATGATCCCCAGACATGATTGCAATCTAATCAATTTATTAATTCTAATTATCAATCAGACACAATACAATTCTAATTAAGTTAGATGAAATATAGTAGAGCACGGAGGTGAGATTCTATAATACGGGGGTACTACTACAGACCCTCAACTGAATCTAAGATAGCTTAAATACGCTCAAATATATCTACGTCGCACACTAATAAGCTTCTACTTAATCAAGCTCACAATACCTGTATTTTTTATGCATCGGACCCTACACTGGAAACTTACAGGTGATCTCTCTCGGCTTGATCAATGTCGTTGGATCCATGCTCTGTAATCTTTTCCTTGACAACTCCAAGACCTCTAGCTAATTCCACTCTCTTTCAATCTTCAACTAACAGCTAACGCACAGACTCTATGTTAACTCCTACTCGCCAACTCCAACGTGTCAATTCCCAAACTCGCGAAACCAGAATTTATATAATATACTTCATTTACATAATCACGCTTCCTTACTCTGTGAAAGTTGGTTGAAATATTTTCCTAAAAGAGTCATGAAGGGATTAGTACAACCCCGTATAGATCCGTCACAGATTATTGATGCAACACTATTCAGCTATCTGAGGGCTTTTGGCGCCGGACCTCGAGTGTTGAACCATAGTCAAGTGACGAGGACGACACCTGAGAGAGCTGGCACCTCCCTCTACTAACGTCCACGCCACTCCAATAGGAGTACGCTTGAACCTCGACAAATTTAACATGCATCGGCCCCCTCTGCATAGCGGGTCTTCAGAGGTACTCGGCTCGCACTCACGACACGCCGGCCGCGTGACCATTAGGATACCGCTGTCACAAATACATTAAAGGGACAGATAACATTTTATTGAAATGTTGTTCTAAACCAGATGTTCAAAATTACATCAAAAGTCACCTGGCAGGCCAGACAGCGGCTCTGCATGGAATTTCTTACGTTCTCAAAGTTTCCTTGTGTTCTTCCGACAGTTACAGATGTTCAAGCACTGAGATCTTCAAATAAAGGAAGAGCCGTCTCATACACCAAACTCTTCATGCGACCAGAACGAGACACACGTCACATTCTGTTCACACTTGCAAAGGTCTTGTGTTGTGGAACACGCCTGTTCGAGTAACATCCCTAGTACAATCCCCGAGTGGCGTGCCCATTACAATCCACAGCCTTATACACGATCAGCACGCCGACCAGTTCTTTGTTTGTGAATACGAGTTAATCCTACTACCTCGGGAAACGAGCAAATGACGATGAAACTTGCCGTTCAACATCACCTACCACAAGATTGCCTGTAGGAACATTCCAGAATGCAAAGAATTCCATGCAGAACCCATGTCAGGCTTATCATACGACTTCTGGTAGTAATTTCGAACACCTGTTGTAATATAACCTTCGAATAAAATGTTTCTATGCCGAAATATGTTGCTGTGTTTCTGTTCTTTTTCTTTGCTTGTTTGCACCACATTTCGCAACTACGACATTTGAGAATCTGCTTTCCTATGTAATTTCGAGTTTTCTCAGTACCCCCTACACACCCTACAAGTTTATTGGTGTGATAGCGAATCCTCTGTGTATATAATGTATGTATGTGTGCTTATATGATAGATATGTATATATGTATGTTTATATGATATATATGTATATATGTATGTTTATAAATCTATGCATATATATATATACATATATATAAATATATATATACATATATATATATTTATACATATATAAATATAAATATATATACATATATATATACATATACATATATATATACATATATATATACATATACATATATATATACATATATATATATATATGTGTGTGTGTGAAAACTCAAACCCATCAACTCAATAAAAACAACGCATAACCATAACCATTATACTACCACGGCTCCTGTGTAGCTATTATTTATAACATTCAGAAGTATACTTTTATTTATGAAAAAGCTATAGAAAGAAAGAATTCACAAATAAAATGCAGAAAACATTTTTTAATTGTCATAATTTTAGATTTTCGATTGATTTTCTTAATCTGCTAATTTAAGTGAAAAAAATATGTATTCTTCTTTTTTTTTCGCGTATTATTAAGCGCAACCTTCTAAAATGTAACTTAAGTTACCACGCAAATTATGTTGTTGAATTTAAATAATATTAATTTTTTTGGGTCGATTTCCATTTATTAGGAAATTTTAATCCTCAAATGTGTTGAAAATTTTTGTTTTTATTATATTGCTTTTTAATATTTCATTTGTTAATTCGCGAAGTTAAATGATGTTTTAATGTAATTATTTGTATTTGGCATTTTATATCAGTTGCGAAATATTTTTACTTGACATTTGCGCTCTTTTATTAAGAGATTTATAAACTAATAAAAAAAAGAAGCAATAAGGAGTGCGGTCCCTCTCTTTGTTCTCTATCTTACCACTTTTTTAAAAAAAAATGCATGCGAGGCTTGAGCAGAATATTACTTGAATCTCTTATTTAGAACATAAGAATATTATATTCTTCATTTTTTCCTTATAAATATTTCTCCGTTTAATTAATTTTTTTTTTATCTGAAATATACGGATTAACTTTTTAAAAGAATCTGTGGGAAGAAATTTTGTATTCACAGTGGATTAATTGCTTAGCTATTAAAGCGGAAAAAAACTTGAAATCATTGCTTAAGTTGATAAAGAATAGAATTGTATAGAAACGACGGGTGCTCTTGTTTCTAGTTATTTTAGAAAGATGAAAAAAAATCTAGAGAAGTTATTAATATAAAACAGAGTCGAGATGGAAGACTTTTGTGAAACATTTTAGATCATATTAAATTAACATTTTGACTTAAAGTCTCTGCATTAAAGTACATGTAAAAATTTGATCTTTGGTACTTGCATATTTTAGATAGCAAATATAAAATTTCACATCTTAATCCAATGTATTAGAAGTATATATATCTGCAACTCTAATGAAAGATAAGTATCTGTTTCCTCAGTTTCGGTAAATTTAATTACTTCTATTTAATTCTATCATATAGACAACCATTTTAATGAGAAAAAATTGACAAAGGGTAGGTCTAAAATAGAGATGCTGTTCATATGTGTTTTTAAATTATTAACAATTCATAAGAACACAAAAACCTACTTAGATCTATTAAAAGACAAATATACATTATATTTTGCTGGGTTTTATTGTAAAAAGAAAAATAACTACAAGCACATACACAAAATATTAATATCACTTAATCATAGAAGAGAAATTTTCACATGCTCAGTTTCTTAAAAGTCTATAAATAAATAAATAAAAGATGTTTAATGTGAATAATGTTCTTTGTTAGAATATACATTTATCATCAATTTTTTATAAGAACAAGCCATGTTTGGGAATTTCTCTTAAATTATGGAACATGTAGACAAAAAATTAAAAGTAATTTTCACAGCCCCAACACACACGTTTGATCTCTCTCTCTCTCTTTAAGATTTATATTTTTATTCAAATATTTTCTCTAAAATTTATTACGTAGTTTTATTTCAATGAGTAGCCATTAAATTCTAAAATGCAAACTCACTACCGAAACACTTAAGTTCAGAATAATTACATTTAACAGGATTTATGTACTTAGTGAAACTCCAAACTACATTTAAAGCAATTAAGTCGCAATCATCTTTTGATATATTTCACAAAATACCAGTTATTCAGCTACATGGCTTATAATTTGCGTTCTTAGTTCTTTTATTATACTCTGTTATTAAATTACATTTAATGTAACTTCTAATTCACAAATTCAGTCCTTTTCCATCTCTTTTGAAATGTCCAAATATTTCTCAATAAGGTAACTTATATTTTTTTTATCTTAAAATATTGAATTTTTGCTACTTTCGAATTAGCAAATTCATAAGCTTGATTTAAATAAGACAATTTCTATCACTAATCATTTGAATCAGCGTTTAAAAATATCTTGATTGATGTCGATTCTTAATAATTACAATTTTTTTAATCAAATTTAATTTAGCACCACTGATAAGAGCATAATCATTTTTTCTTTAAAAAAGAAAAAATTGAGAAGCAATTAAAAGTAATTGTGCCACATTTTTTTAAAGGATGTATATAGATTTAAAAACAGTGTGGTAAATTAGACATATCAATATATATTCTAAAAACAGTGATCATTATAATTTTGAGTGAAATTTTCAGTAATTTGCTACTTCTTTTCAATAGAAGGGAATTTACTAAATTTGAAATATGTACAAATAAATCAATGCACTCTTAACAAAGTCAGTTGTATCGAAATTGATTTTCAATTTTCCAGACAGTGAAAAGAAAAAAGAAGAAAAACCCGAGAAAATTGCATGTTTAAGGAGGATTTGAAAGCTATTTTATGTGTAAAATTTCATGATCTCAAATTTCTCGTAAGGTTTCGTTATTTTCTAGTGTAACAAGCCATCTATTTTAAGAAAAATTACTTTTGTTACTTGAAAAGAATGGTCTACTTTGCAACCCCCTAACATTCTTCCTGGTATTTTTTAATAAAAACTGTTTAGTTTTCTTTTAAAAGAACCTCCGCTAAAATAAGGAATCTTTTTTACAGAAAAGAAACTAAATGCAAAAATAATCTCTTAAGTTTAGAGATCTTTGATGGGCGCCGTGTTAAAAATGCCGCAACGAGAAGTGCAGTAAGTTTTCTTCCTAGCAAGAAGAAAAAATATACAGGGGGAAGTCTTCAACTTATCAGTTCTTCGTGATTGGATGAAATCAACGCCTCTGACTTCCTAGAAGCACAGGCTCTAAGATCTGGTATTTTATAGTGGCGGAAGATGTCAATTTCGATCGAGATAGCAAGAAGTTTATTTCGCATAAATGAGAAGATATTGAAAGCATCTTCTTGTAACAGTGCTGCGTTGCTACGAAGTCTAGGAGCAAGGTCTTTGCTTTATAACCTCCTTGCTAGAAGCCGAGCAATATATTTTACCCTGGTTGACTGCATTAAGACAAGAAACATTTTTCTTTTTCGGTGTCGTTTTATGGTACTATGTTGGTTAAAACTGCTTTTAATGAAAGACATGAAACAAGCCTATTTATTGTTAGCGTCTCAGGAATTGGGAATGCTACATTTTGTGTTTTCTAACTTATGAAATACTAAAATGAAAGCAAAAAACATGAGAAAAAATGCATTGTATAAAAGAATTATTTGGTATGCATTTTTTTAAAAAAAATTGTGCTTTTTGTTTAATATTGTAACAATTGCTGTATAAATTTTCAAAAATGATATTTGGCTCATTTGTGTGTTAATAATCTTTCATCATCTTTATATTTTTAGAATTAAAGATACAAAAAAAGACAGAATAAAGCAAATACTATTATTATTAATTAACTAAACTATACAATTTTGAAACCTTTTAAGAGAATCAAAAATAAAAGGAATGTTCTTCATAAAATGTAGCAAATGCTATTTTTTAGGATTAATTTTTGGTATGGCATTTGCTTATTTGGTATGCATTTTTGAAAAAAAAATTGGTCTTTTTGTTTAAAATTGTAACAATTTCTATATAAACTTTGAAAAATGATATTTGACTCATTTGTGTGTTAACAATCTTTAATCAACTTAATATTTTTAGAATTAAAAATACAAAAAAAGACAGAATAAAACAAATACTATTATTAATAATTTAACTAAACCACTTTTGAAACCTTTTAAGAATTGAAAATGAAAGTAATGTTCTTCATAAAATGTTGCAAATAGTATTGTTTTAGGATTAATTTTTTTCTTAAAACTTGAATATAATGTATGTGGCACGTTTGGTTATATAAAATATTTTTATTTTCCAAAATCTGAAACCATGAGTCTAATATGTGAAAAGAAATATAAGACTACGAAAACTTCAAATTAAAATATAGTTCATACTGCAAAGTATAAAACTACATTTACGAATGTGGTAATCTTACAAATAACTCGTTGGAAATATTTTTCCAAAAATTTATGGAAAGCCAATAAAATTTTGAGTATTGTTTGCTTTTATAAGCATTAATTGTATTTAAATAATTGTGTTAAACTGTTTAAACAACGCTTTTCTTTAAAAACTGTACTGATTACCATGAATAGCTTACAGAGTTATGCACTCAGTCTCTGACATGATTTTTTTATTCATAAAAATAATAAAACATTTATTAACATTCTACTTTATAATTAAATAAGTTCTAAAGTTCAAGAGTCACTTTGCTAAGCTTGTAAGTTTGGTTAAATACAAATAATTTTTTAATCTTAAAATCTATGAAATGTTACCTAAATTTTTATTGTTTCGTGCAGTTACAATGTTTACCTTCTATTGTAACATTTTCAGTAAAATATATTTGTAATATCTGAATAAATTTATATATTCTCTCATTTTTTCTAGCTAGATTTTATATCTGAAAAGTTGTTTTTAAAATACATCAGATTGCAGCGAAAAATGTTTCAATCTAATTTAGTAAACTTTTAAACTTATAAAATCGTATGTTGTTTCACATAAAGAAAAACCTACATATTTGTTTAGCAAAAAGTTATTCCAATGAAATGCTTTTATATTTTACATCGCAAGCGATCAGAGCTCTATGTTTTTATTTCTTAAAAGTTTTCTGAATTTGAAATTCTACTTTGATATACATAGTTTAATGAATATCCTTCAAACATAATACTGTCTAAATTTTTCGACATCTAATTATCATGGGAATATGATGAAAAAAGAAAACTTTTCACAAATATATATATGAACTGTTTTTACCAAGCATTTTTCTTTAAAGAAGAAAAAATGTTTTAGTGGGAGAAAAAGTAAGAAATGGGTAAAGAAATGATGACTTATTTTCCCTCTGGATATTGGTTTCTTTTGTTTCAAATTTTTGCAGCTTATCGATCAATATAAAGGTTTCATTACTTTTACGAAAGTTTTAAAAGGCACTTAAAAATCATACAAATTATTTTCTGGTTATTCATAAATAAGTTTTATAAGTTATTCTTGATAAATTACTTATATTGCGATTGTTTATCAATTTTTAAACACAAGTCTCTCATTTGTATGTTAAAATAATTTTTTCGCAGTATTTAATCCGGGAGCAGGCACACACTCGATACTAAAGTTAATGGTCGCGCGGGGTGACTGAGCCACCCCAATCCTTTTTTAATGATTATTTTTATTGTATACGATGAAATTCTTCCATTTCTAATGGGCTGCGGATTGTTGTTTTACCATTCCAGACACCTAGTACATTCCCCGGAAGCTGGTATATCTTTTTAGTGCGGCACCATATAGGTGGATACCAATCACCGCAAGTAATTTTGACACCTAGTTTTCTCTCCAAAGGGAGGTACCTGTTCTCCGACAATGCAATCCTGTACTAGGGTTTAATTTGGTCGAGAACACCCGAGCCAAACAGACACTCTAGAGATCTTTTACATGCCATATAATCATATGACATGGATGCTGTCAATTTTCTGCGTCATTAAGAGAAAGTATACTTGCCTTCTTTTAAGGACTTTTAAATTTTTCTTTAATAATTTGAGAAAAAATCCAATAAAATTGAAATAAAATATTTCAATTCTGCGTGACCTTAATAAAAGACCCAAATTACAGTTACAGATTTCGTTAACATTTAAAGGAATAATATTTGCAGGCAAATCTATCATATTTTGTTCAAATTGGTGTAGTTTTATTGTCGTTAGCAAACATGACAAATAGCATGTAGGACTTTTTTTCTCTTGTTTCTTTTTGACAGGGTGCAATGTGTCTGTATACACTTATGGATTCATATCTTTCTTGATGGATTTATTAGGTAGCATTTGAAAACTTTCCTTTCAACTCAAACGTTTCGTGTGCGTTCATCACTTTTTAAAATTTACTTTCATTATCAGGATTAATATCCATTATTTCATCAGGTTCTTCCCTTGCTTAATCAGTTTAAACTTCATCCAATAGATATCACACAGATGCCGATTCCTTTCTTTATATTCTGTTGATTTACATTTTATATTCTGTTCATTTATGAGTCGCACCACACAGCAATCATAACCACTAAGTCTTTCATAGGGGAAAAATGTAGTTATCTCACAGAAAATATTTTAGTCACCCCACAAGTCAGAAACTTATCACCTCATTCACCCCAAGTACCTTGAGATTGTAAGAAAACGCCTGCCATTCACAAAAAGAGAGAGAGATGAGGAAAACACATTTTAGTTTACATTAAGAGTGCCATAAACTAGATACTGATAAGGTCATTTGTAACAAATAAACAGTTTTTCCTGAGTTAAAGATTTCATGAACCTGGGGCGAATCTGTGCCCCATGTGACCACTCCTAGGTTAAAAATATTCTAGTTTCTTAAAAAGTTCTTATGTATTGAATACGTAAGTAAAACACTTGTGTATTATGTGTGTATTTTAGTCTCTCATGCAAAATCTCAGAATAATTTTAGATCAAAAAGGTTCTCAGAACTTCATGCTTGAGTGCAGCAAGAAGAGTATGGAGTTCCTAGATATTGTTGAACTTAAGAAACTTGGGTCTCTATAAATTATACACATGGGACGATTCCTTCTCTCATGGGATATTAACTGGCCTCTATACCCCTCTATATTTAATAAAACTTTATTATACAAAGAAAATGAGAAGAAACAAGTTTACAATAATACAAATATACAAAGTAATAAGCCTGGGAAATATAAGAGACTGTCAAAGGCTTGAAAACAATTTTACAGGAACTGTAACAATAATATGAAAACATTTAATACATCCAAGGAGAATTGACTGCTGTAATCGGAATCTTTTGTAGAGTGCTGCATCTTATTTACGTTTCCTTCTCTTGTCTCAAAACAAATACTTGTTGCCCTGCGTAGCATGAGTTCAAGCCCTAGTGTCTCTGAATATACTCTGCGTAGAGGGGTTTGATGCACGTTTAATCTGTCGTGGCTCAAAGTCACCACGTTGACCTAGTGTGGAAGCAAGGAGATTGGAGTGCCAGCTCAAGTGTTGTCTTCGTCACTTCACCATGGTTCAAAATTACGAAGCCCGTATCCAATAGCTCTCGTATTGCTTTATAGAGTGATATTAATAAACAATACCTCACTCATTCACAATGAACTGACAGTAGCAAAAAGTGAAACATTAAAGCAGTGAGGTTGCCTCCAAGAATTGTGGGAATTTGGATGAAGTTCTTCTGCTGTTGCAATTGAATAATTTAAGTTTTCGAAGATATTGAATAATTAAATGGATGCTTGTATGCAAGTAGAAAAGGAATGATATAAAGTCATAGTTACATTCTGTAACCGGTTTTGAGGCATGTTTCTTATGTTGCTTACAACGTTTAATATTCTGTTATATATATATATATATATATATATATATATATAATATATATTTGTGTGTGTGTGCTTATATAATATAAAATATTTATTCAAAATAGTTTACTGATTAATAGCACGTATTATTTGTTTACCTGTGCATATTTTAGGTCTAAGTGATTTTCAGTCTTTATGTTCTAAATTTTTTTCTTGCGCTATTATGTACACATTTTTTGCAGAAGGGGAAGGTTAGATTTTATAAAGAAAATTTAACCTTACTTCTCTCCCCTAAATCAGTGACAGATTTAGAAAACATAATAATTCCTCTGAAATGTGTGTTGGATAGATAATTTAACCCCCATTTCTTTAATTTACACACACACACACATATATATATGGGTCTGTGTGTGTTTATATTAGTGTGTTCGGTTTTCATGAAAAAATTATTGTATTTTAAAACAAAAAGTTAATTCAAATTTTTCTGCTTAACTACTTATGAAATAATTAGAAAGTATTTTCAATAAAAAAGGATTTGAATACTGAGGGGAAAATTTTATTAAAAACCTTATGTTTTACTGACAAGTTATACCTTATCCATTAATAAAGCTTGAAACTTTAGTTTTATCATTTAGTATCTGTCACTTAAACATTTCACTGAGAGGAAAATTAATAAATCCAATCTAAGTTTTCACGGCAAATCGGGCACGCAACTAACTGACAACCCCCTGTCTACAGCGGAAGACAAAACGAAAAATCCATTTCACTTATATAATAAGAGTACAAAGAAAGAGAAATAAAACCACAAATACACACATCGATGGAGAATTAGTTTTACGTTTTCTCCAATCCTCGGTTAAATACTTAGGGGAAGGGGAAAAAAGGTGCAGAAAAAAAGGAGAAATCTAAAAAGCAGAAAATTTTGGGCTGTGTTTACTACATAGCATTAAATAAATTTTTGGCGAGAAATGGTATTAACCAAGTATCCTCACAAATTCATGCTTTCGAATGTAAGCAGCAACAATGAAATCAATGGAGAAAATTAAATAAGTCACTTTGCCGGGACAAACATATTGTTACGACCACTTTTGTTGCAGCACAGGCTTTCACAGAAGGCTCTGTTTCTTAAACGTAATTTGTTCCCCCTTTCTCTGCGCTTCTTCTTCTTATGCAGCTTCATCAGTTACTTTCAATCAGTCCCTTCTTATTCTTAGTCTATTTATCAAGGTAGCTACATTTCTTCTTTATCACGTTTTTCTGTGCAGAATTCTAAATTTTTAATTTGATTTGGGTTGTTACGATATTGTGAATTCAATTTGCCTCTGACTTTTATTTGTTTCGATTTTGTAGATCATGTTCCGTTTGTTTCTAATTTCATTCGCTCGCTTCGATACGAAATATTTTCCCGTCAGTATATTGGCTTTTCTTTTAAGTCAGAATAAAAATCAAGAACATTGCATTTTAAAGAATGTTTATTTCTCTTTTTGTCTTTGACTCGCTGTGGAAATGGAATGTTTTCTAAGACGTGGATTCTTGAAAATGTGAATATCATTTAAAGTGAGAATGCCAGTTATGTGTCAGTATCAGTGAATTTATTTCATAACAAGACACCCTGAAATTTCGGAATTATATTTTCCTTATTACTTCCAGCGAGTTTCTTATTCGACATTATATTTAGAAATATTTTAATATAAGAAAAGATCAGTGAAAAACACTATTCTATTCACTTTTTAGACGTAATTAAATTTGTTCATTCCAAGTTTTCCGTTAATATTTAAATTCGTTTTATTGTCAGTCATCTGATAGATTTTCCTGTTTGAGATAACAATCGGATCTAGTTATAATCTAATAATATAAAAGCGATCAATCCATTCTCATGAAAAATGCATTTCGATTTTATTAAATTTTTTCGATTGTTTTCAATAGTCCATCTTTTCAATTATGCACTTTAAATTTATTTATATAAGTAATTTTAATTTTGTATTCCAATTTTTTTATTAAAAAAAGAGTTAAAGAACAATGTTTTGATTCACAGATAGATATTTATTCAAATAATTTTCTCTTAAATCGCGTGGGATTTCAAATATTAACTATAACTAATGAATAATTCGTGTTTTCATTGCGGATGTTTTGTAATTTAATAGAGTATTTAAAAGTAAATCATTCTCTTTCTTTTTCTTTGACAATACAATACTTAGAGTATTAAAATATTCGTCAAAGTCATAAAAAAGCTTCTGTGTTACGTATATTAGAAATGTTATTTAAATATTTTTCCTGTTTCTAATTGGTGTACGAATATGTTGGATATCCAAAAAATAGGGCCCAAACTCTTGAGCAGCTAGATTCCCGTTGGGACTACATAAAAATTTCTCCAAAAATTGTACCTGTACGATCCACAGTTTACCAGAAAAATACGAAAAACAATGTGTCATATCGCATGCGTATTGGACACATCAACATCAATATTTGCAACTATTTTTATGGGAAATGTTCAAAGTGTCCACCGTGCATATCGAGGCAGGTTTGAGTGCGCTCAGCACGGTGTTCACTGAAGTACAAAGCAGCATTGAAACCAGCAACTAAGTCCGTTTGTGTCACTAGGTCTTGACATACCAATCCCTTGAGAATGTCCTATAGGCAAAAAATCAAATGGTATGAGATGTGGTGATCACGGCTGCCATAGAACCAGAACTCCACTTCCCATTCAGCGATCGGGTATGCCATATCCAGTCAATCACGTATAGGGGCACAAAAATGCACCGGAGCGTTATCACGAACTATCATGCATTATCATTGATTCATCACCATGCATTTTTATTTACCTTATTTTTCTCGTTAACTATAAATCATACAAGAACAGTACTTTAGGTATTTTTTACGTACTCACAATGAGGAATCTGGCTGTGCAGCGTTTCAACGTTATTTTTGGAACACCCTGTAAATTTTACTTGTAGTGTATTAAGTTTGATTTCACATGATTTGGTCAAATCAAACATATTAATAAGTGTAAAACAATACATAGTTAAATAAAAAAAAAAAGGGGTTGTGGTGAATTGAAAAATTGATTTACTTTCTACAGATATATTTGCGTCTACATTAAAAGAACAAATGTAATGCCTCGAGAAATATTATTCATCATATTTACCCTCCGAAGGGGTGTAAAAAAGTACCTAACGCGAACTTTTGGAACAGGTTTTCTTACAAACTATTCTATATCAACTCGAGAAAGAAAGCTACATGTTTTCTAATATAAGTGGTGAATATGCAATTAGTAACCCTATGTTATTTCTGAATTCAAAAACCAAAACAGCAGTGCCAATACAACTAGAACTTGCTCTTCAAGATGATAATAATTAATTTTTCACGAATAACCTACATCAGCGAATGGATGTCTAATTAGATATCACCTCAAAGAGCCTGTCTTGGTAAAAATTATAATTATTTAGATGGAAGAAGAGAAATTACCCTTCCAAGTGAAAACGATGGGATGAAATGATAGAAAAAAAAGTCTTGTTGCAAGAGCCAGACTTTAACGAAACTTTTTGGGGCAAAAAATGGTGCTGGAAAACTCCATGCTTGATTTTTTTTCTCCCCCTTTCCTTTTTTGCCTTCGTTGTTGCGGTATTTATTTACTTGCGTGGGTATTGGAAAGCTCAGGTTTCCTTTGGAAATATATTAACAAAAATATCTTAAAATAATAATTATTTACAATAAGAAACAAAACTTGCACTTCTACAGAAAGAAAATTTTAAGCAAATTTCTCTCTAATAATAATTATTTTTCGAAGTAATTTGTTATAATTTTTACATTAGAGCTATTAGGGCAATGAACTTCAGGTCAGTCCCATCCATGAAACGGCGCTAAAGAAGAATTACTTTTTAAAAAAACAATTATCTAAATTTTTCGAAGTAATGCCGTTTCGTGAGAATTTTTCTAAAAGATTTCGGGAAGAATTTCATACATGGCTTATTCTGACATTAAATTCCTGGCTAATTTCTTTTGCAAGAACTGCAAACACAATCATTATAAATAATATAAGTTTTTTTTTTATTTTTATTTTTTTTTTTTACAAAAATTAAAATTAATGTAACATATTTAGAGCTTTTTGTAGTTTCTGTATGACTAATTTTATTTAAATTCTTTTATTAATTACAATGAAAGTTACATTAAGTACAGTATGTTATATTAAATACGTTAAAATACATTAAGTACATTTTAGTTTATTTTAACTATCCTATTTACTCGAATCTAAGCTGTACTTTTTTTCCAATGTTAATGCTACTGAAAATCGAGTATGGCATAGAATCGAAGGAAAAAAATCATTAAATGTAGCAAATAGAGCAATTACAGGTTCATGTATGTATTTAAAAGTTCATAATACTGTTAAAAAACTAACTGTTCACTTCTTATTAGTTCTCATTTTAAATTAATTTCAGTTATGTAAAATTGGATATTTATAAACTATTTTTCATTTTTCTCAAAAATTTGTTGATAATTTAAGATGCAGCTTAGAATTGATGGCAGCCTAGATTCAAATAAATACGGTATGAACAGAAATGCATTGCTTAGTAAAATGCAGAGACCAATACACCAACAACTTTTGTGACGGAACTATACGCGGCTCTACTAATTCCTTGGGGATTCTTCTGGTGAAAAAATTTATCAACCAACTTTCACCGAGTAAGGAAGCGTGATTATGTAAATTAAGTATATTATATAAATTCTGTACTCCCAATTTTTTTATGAGTTGGCAAGTTAGTTGGCTAGTTGAAAAGTGAAGGATTGTGTAATTATTAAGTGCAATTGGAGTTTATCAATGAAAGTTTACTGAGAGTAGATCAATCTACGAGAATTAAATCCAGATAAGGATCGCCTTCAAGGCCAAGTGGAGGACTGAACTTCAAAAAAGTACAGGTATCGTGATCCTTATATAAATAGAAGTCAGCTTATTAGTGTGTGACGTAGTTTATATTGAGCGTGTTTAATCGATCGTGGAACAGTTGAGGGTCCGTATTATTATCCCCAGTCTATCGAGTTTCACCTCCACGCTCTACTATCTGATCGGTTATTTGAATTAGATTGTTATTGTGTCTGCTTGATATTTTGGTAACAATAAAATAATTAGTTGAATCATGTCTGTTGATTATTCAGTTTCTCTCACACACCTAGCCGGGTCTGCAGGTAGACAAGGGGTTTCAGAGGGAAGCAGGAACCAACCAGCATTACACTTTCAAAAAAGGTTATTTTTATCTAACGGTCCAATTAATGCATGCAAGACTTTTTATATTTAATCAAAAAATGTATACAAATCAAGTATTTCTTGCTTAAAAATTAGTCAACCGTCTTAGTTTAAAAAAGATGGAACGTAAATCAATGAATAAATGGAAACTCAATATCCCTCTGATGAAAAATATCTATTTAATCATGTGTTGAAAGAAACGGGTATGTCTACCTTTATAATTAAAGTTAAAGAATCAGGCTTTAAGTAATTGGTGATATAAAAGTTACTTTATTTACTGAATTAAAATTTAGGCCAACTGAAACGATAGTGTCTTTAAATTTCACGTTATTTTCGAGTTTTCATATCTAAATGTTTTTGCTGTGTCTTAGTAGTAAAAAAGATTTTAGGCTATATGAAAACTATGATTTATCCTATTGTATCATAATTAAATAAAAAATGGTACTACAAAAATGCGAATAAAAATTTTCTAAGCTAACCCTGTCACTTCTAACAGAAAATGATTGGGGTACGCGCATTGTAAAAACAGAAACATTGTAACAAATTTATTACCAAACATAAGGGTTAGTTGATAATTTCATGCAAGTTAAATTAATGATGAAGCATGTTTCAAATTTTAATCTAAGGAATTAGTTAAGTTATAAAAAAAAATCTTTCAAATTTTCTAACGAATTCTATTCACGAAGACTTGAGAAAACCAGGTTGCATTTTATTCAGCTTTCTACATCTCTATATTTCTAACTTCGAAATATTTCTAAAAAACTGTTATTTAGGGATGGAGAAATAAGGCATTTATTACTGCAAGAATATAAAGTATTATAAAATACTTTCCCACAATGCTTTTAAATCGAAGATACCTAAGCTTATATGTTAAATAAGTTAAAGAATGTGTTTTTTTAATGCCATGGGTATTCTCTTCTTTCGTGTGACTTTTCTTCGCCTTTTGACTTCATAATAAAACAACACATTAAATTAATCACTGAGCAAAATTATGAAAAATTTCTATTCAGCAAATTAACTGGTCTGGATATGCGAACACGCGTTTAGTTTATCTTTTATTTCTTTATCAAATTTTTGTTCCAGGTATGCAACATAAAATACATGCTAGGTATTATATTAACTTCCTGGCATCTTTAATATTTATTTTTTATTCAAGGTATCCAACTATGTTCGAAACCGTGGTTTTATAGAGGTGTACAAGCGAATATTTTTTTAGAATATTTAGTGTCACTTAGATTTGAATACACGTATAAAATTGTTTTTTGAGAGTATCATTACAAGAAAAAATTAATTAAATGCGATATTTTGGCAAAAAATGAACATTGATTTACTTATTTTCATAACCTTTTCCTCTTACGAAAAATGCTTCTATAATAATAATATTTTGTTTATATATATCTCAGATATCTGTACAGAGCCTGAACTAGGATTTTTTAAACACATAACTTAGAACTGAATTTATCTATATTTTGATACATTAGAGTGAAAAAAGTTTAGCAAAAGAACATTGATTATTATTTCAAAAAATTGCTAGTAACTCTGAAAAAAATTGTGAATTTTTCAAAGATCCTAGTTCAGGCTCTCTGGGAAAGTCTTTAGCTGTATATAGGCACATTATTATTGTTATAAAAGCATTTTTTATAAAAGGAGAATGTTTTGAAAACAGGTTTTTTCAAAATACTGTATTTTTAAATAATTTTTTAGTGTAATTATATTCTTAAAACAATTTTATACGTGTATTCTAATCTGAGTGACATTAAATATTTTTTTAAATAAATATTCGTTTGTACGCTTTTTCAAAATCACGGTTCGGAACGTAGTAATCGGATACCTTAAGTGAGTCTTCAATACTAGTTAAACAATACTTTGTTGTTGGAAGATTTCAAGTTCGTAACTGAATGAGATAAGAGATATTTAAATATTTGCAAAAACTAGAGCACTTTACCTTAGTTATTACATGGAATTGCTTAAAAAATAGTGATTATATTCACATAAGTGACTGTTAATTTTGAAACAAAACAATGATTGAAGAATCTGAAAGTTAAAACACTTCTACTATTATATAGAATATACATAAAAAATTTCAGTGCATTATCTTCAAAACTTATTGAGCGATTTCTGTCTCTGTTTGAGTTTTTCGAAAAAAACACAATTCGA
Source organism: Trichonephila clavata (assembly GCA_019973975.1). Classification (NCBI taxonomy): domain Eukaryota; kingdom Metazoa; phylum Arthropoda; class Arachnida; order Araneae; family Nephilidae; genus Trichonephila; species Trichonephila clavata. The sequence goes on along the minus strand of BMAO01023127.1, from coordinate 42,549 downwards.
GTAAAACATATTTTAAAGTTTGATATCTTGTTTAAAACTATGTCATTTACTTTTACTAAAACACTTGTAGTTTTTGTTCTAATGAATGGAAAATAAAAAACTTGGTACTTTTAGAAAGCTAATAAGATGGTCTATAAAACAAAATCATAAAAATAGTCATTTTTTGAAAAAATTCATCTTTTTAGGTAGTTGGATACCTTAATAATTTTGAAATGTCATACTTGAAAAATCAAGGAACAGTAGCTGACAGTAGCTGAGTAGTCATTATCCTGAACTCATAGACAAATATATTTTTTATCAAAAAGCGTGTTCTAGACCAAAAGAGCCTCGCATAGCAAGGTTTATGCAGATTAAATCTTTCAAGCCTTAAAACCTTTAGTTAACGTCACATGAATATGGAGCGTTGAATGTAAGTTCACAAGTTGACTTCTCATACCCATATAAGAAATAAATATATTATAGAATCAGGACTCTAATCCTTGACTTATTTTTGTCATGTATCTGAAATGTTTCGAAGAAACTACCTGAGATATTTGTATAAAAACATTTAGTACAAATAATTGTTTAAAAAATAGGTATAAAGTTCTTTAAATAAAACTATTTTTAATCTGAAAAAAAATTATAAGTTTTTTTTTTATGTTGTGGATAGCGCAGATTATACAAAATCATTATATGAATATAATTTGTTTCTCAATAAAACCGCACTTCATTTATTTGAATTGTAAAGTTATATTCCCCATTTGTCGTTCCATGAAATGAAACGAGATAAAAAATAGTATCTTACATTTTTCACGGTTACTTTTAATTTTTCACTACAAATGGAAACAAATGTACCTTTTCTTGAAAATTTAGCTACACAACAAATAGCGAAGTCAACATCTATCGATCTCGTGAGTTGATTCTTTCGTGCTTCCCAATCGATTACGTTTGGTTCAAGTTCACCCTCCCTTTAATTGGTTGTAGAATATACGTTTTAGTTGGGTCGTAGACTAATCAATAATTTTTCTTTATTGACTGCTCTTGTTCTTCTTTATTGTCTAGATGGTATTTTATCAACACTTTTGACACCTTTTTTTCTCATATAAAATTATACTTTTCTCCCGAAATCGGCTATCGGTTTAAATAAATGTCTGTTTTCTTACCTGTAAGTAATTACTTTTTCTGGAGCTGGAAGGGGTGTTTTTTGACAATATATTTCTTTCTTTCTTTGATGAAAATCTGTTTTCTTTTATTGGTTCGGCGTTCAGATAAGTTGTTTTCCCTTTAGAAATTTTATTTGGCTTTTATTTTCTTTTATTTCTGAATTCAGATAGCATCAACTTAGATCTATTCAGATCTTTTTCAATTTTAGAATATCATTTTAAAAAGTAATTACAAATGCTTGTTAAGCAGTTTAAATTTGTTAGCTTTAATTAATTTCACTCCAGCATTTTATAAACTTTTGGTGATGAGAATTATTATGATACTGAGCTTCAATAAAAGTGACGAGGATAATAGTTGAGATGATATCTCATTATTCTAGTTACCACATCACGCAATTGGATGACTTTGAGGACCAATTTAATTAAATACAGACCTGAACACGAAACCTACCAGTCATTAGTTCACTTCTCTAACATACACATTTTTGGTGTTCATAAAGTATTAATGTTAGTATGTTATATATTTAAAATTTTTGTTTAATTATTTATATATTTGCACTACCTTTTGAGGGCTAATTAATTAGCTTGTGACTGATTGTATTTTTTAAATTAGTAACTTATTTATAAATTGGTTACCTATAGATTCCCTGACGTCCGATAAGTTGCCCAGACTCACATAAGCGTTCGCGAGAATGCTAGATGTGATGGATATTATAGAGCGAAACATAGACTAGACTAGTTTTCTAATGATATTTGTACTTTTATTTCATTCATCATCCATTTCTATATCTTTAATTAAATATAATTCTGTGCAATTGGTTCCAATTTAAAAATTAGAGAAAGAAAAATAACATAATAATTATTTTATTACTTAAAAGTAATGTTTACTTAAAATATATATTACTTTAAATTAACATGTACATAAATTAATACGTATCTTGTTAATTTGTACGATTTATAATTAAGATCGTATTATAGCTTTAGCGTCAAAGTGCATTATTATTGCATTCAATACATTATTATTGTATAAGGGGGGGCGATAAAAATTATGATTGAAAATTGGGTCGCCAGTATTGAAAGTTTGAGAAGCACTGTACTAGAGTCAAAAAGTTAAGGGAATTGTCCCTTACATTCACGTAGGTGTTCGTTGGAGGGAAAATAATATCTGTTTCGGTGGTTGGAAGCACTAATAATGAAAACACACAATCATCTGGAATTCATTTTCTGTATTGTTGGCATTATCTGCAGATCCTTTCTGAGAAAGCGAATTTTTCATTCTTCGAATTTTGTAATGCCGTTTTTGGAGCAGCGTGCAAACATCAAATTATGTGTTTTGCACGAGAAATCGCATGAGACGTTCGAGATGCTGAAGAAAGCAGGCGGGAATGAATCTATCACCAGAGGACTTTTACTTGTTTCCAATGTTTGAAAAGGAAATCAAAGGGGCATCATTTTGTGGATTCAAATGTGGTGATCCAAAATGTGACGAAGCAATTGAATGACCTCTCAAAAAATGAATTCCAGGAATCTTTTGAACATTTATACAAACGCTGGAACAAGTGTGTAACTGCAGGAGGGCAGTACTTTAAAAGCAAATAAGATTAAACTATTTTTCTATTTTTTAATAGTTTGTAATTAAACTATTCTGGAAATTTTTTTACTCTACCATGTATGTAGAGTCACGTAAATAAGTGAGTTATATATATAGAAAACAATCAATTAAAAACTAGCCCTTCAAGATAGTGGTCAATGTCCATTTAGTACATAAAAGTGAAATATTAATGAAAAATTAAGATGTAAATATTTTATTCAACAAGGAATATGTCTAATTAGTTAATATTTAGACACTTATTAGTCTTTATGTATAAGAGTCGAAATTTTTGCCTTGCCTCTTGACCTATTCAAAAATGTGTGGTCCGTTGCCAATAGCTCTCCTGTTGCTACATAGTGCAACATAAATCAAATCTTACTATTTTCATTTGGGAACAATGATGATTGATAGTACAGTCAAACATCTATATAACGAACTTCTATTTTTTGAATTTCTCTATTTTGCGAACTTTTTCCTAGAACTAAGAGAATTTTACTATTTTCTTCGTAAAATAACCCCCAAATAGCGAAGTGCATTTCCTATTTAACGAACTTTTTCTCTTGAAATTCGATTTTTTCTCTCTCTATTTTTAAAATATTTCAGGACATTTTTCAAAGTATTTTCTCGTTTAGCACATTTTATGTTGAACAATGGCCTTGAACTGCTTTTATGAGGTGCCTAACTCACCTAGAGCAATGAAATATGGCCAAAATTTTTCAAACAAAAAACTCAAATAAGATGGATAGATTTTATCAGTAATAAAATTTAAGGACGCATGGGGGGGACGACGTGTATGCTTAAAATTACTAGTTATAAAATAATGTATGTTTAAAATTTCTTATGGGCTTAAAATTAAAAAAATATATAGTTAAAAAATTCATTATTTTAATATAAAATTACTTTTTATAGGTGAAAATACAATGTATTCCTGAACAATGTCTTTTTTTCTTGCTCGCCTTGTATATCTCTTTTTGATGGGTAAAATATATAAAATAAATAGATATTAATTTTCAAAAAAAAGTGTAAATAATTGCTCTTTTTAAGGTATGCGTACACCTTCAAAACGTCATTTTCGCCAAAATTTTAAATTTTTAAATTTCAATTTTATTTTAAAATTTGAACGTTTTTCTTTAAAATGGTGCTTAAATTTTGTTTCTATCTAATTTAGAACTTAAGTTATGGGGATTTGAATTTTACTCGGTAGCTACTTTTTGAAACCGGAAGTACAAGTCTACATTCCGGAAGTTGAAAAAAATGTTTGTTTACATTTTTATTTTACAAAGTATTGCTTAAATATGCAATAGTAGAAAATTTATACACTTTAAAATATGAATTTGAGTTTTCAGAATCTTCAAAAATATAATTGGCAACAGGTTTTTACTAATATTTTTATCCAGAATCTGGCAGGAAAAGAGAGTGTGTTATTGTTTGTTTACATTTGCTTACGATTGCGCAGCACTTTCTAAGTTTCTGTTAAATCCTTTTTTATTGCTGAAAATTTTAATTTTTTTCATTTAAAATGGGAAACTTAAAACGCAGAATTAGTGCAAAGAGAAAACGACAATTTCGTGGTAATGGATCTACTAATAAAGATTCCAAAAATTGTAGCTCAACATCCACCAACGCCAGTTCTTCAAAGATCAAAATGCCTGCTATTTTTGATGAGGAAATGGCAGAGTATGAGCATAAAACACTTACTGGAAATAGAATTATAGATATTGATGTCCTCTTAAATGTTTTTTTACAACTTTGTTGCCCAAGATGTTTCGAAGAAGGCTTATTGCTTTCTGAGGATTCAAGATATGGTTTGTATTCAAATTTTGTTATAAGATGTAAACATTGTAACTTTTACTCAGGGTTTTCTAGTTCAAAGAAAACTTTAAACTGTCCTGAAGTAAATACAAAATTTGTTTATGGTATGAGACAAATTGGTAAAGGTTTTTCTGCTGGGTTTAAATTATGTGGTACGTTAAATTTACCCAGGCTCAGTAAAACTGTGTACACTAATCATGAGAATAAACTCATGTCTGTGATTTCAGAAGTTAGTGAACTATCAATTCAAAAAGCAGCTTCTAAACTGTTAGTGCTACATTCTTCTAAAAATAAAATAGTTGAATGTGGTGTTTCAGTTGACGGAACATGGCAGCGTAGGGGTTACACTTCCATGAATGGGTGTGTTGCAGCTTTGTCAGTTGACACTGGTAAAGTAGTGGAACATTGAAATAATGTCGTCATATTGCCCCATCTGCAGAAAGATTTCTAAAATGCCTAAAAACATTGAATTGGAAACTTTTGCAGCAGATCACGTATGCCATGGCAATTTTCAAGTTTCTACGTTAAAAATGGAAGCTGTTGGTGCAACTAGAATCTTCCAACGTTCTATTGTGAAGAGAGGCCTTAAATATGCACAATATTATGGTGACTCTAAGGGCTTTATCAGTGTCAAAGATACTTATGGTAAAGATAGTGTCACAAAATATGAATGCATCGGCCATGTTCAAAAGAGAGTAGGTGCGAGATTGCGCACCTACTCTCTAAAGTCGAAAAATAAAAAAGTCGAAACGCGCTAAAGTCGAAAAATAAAAATCTGTCTGGTAAAGGCAAACTCGCCGACTCTTTTATTGACCGATTGCAAAACTATTATGGGATTGCTGTTCGTAGCAATGTTGGAAACCTCTCCGGTCTTCAACAAAATGTTATTGCGGCCCTGTTTCTTTGCTCATCAAGTGGCAAGAAACCCATGCATGGACAGTGTCCCATCGTAAAAGATAGTTGGTGCTACTACCAGCGAGCACTATCTTGTGGCCAAAAGCCAAAAGAAAAATATAAAGGTTTATCTAATGAAGTGTTAAACATGATTAAGCCTACATATTTAGAATTATGTACCAAAGAACTACTAACTAAATGTCTGCATGGCAAAACTCAAATGAGTGTTTTAATGGCATTATATGGCAGAGAGTACCGAAAGAAGTTTTCGTGTGCCTCAAAACTTTAAAATCTGATGCATTGGATGCTGTTATACAATTTAATGATGGGTACAAGGGTTGTGTTGACATTTTAAAAAAACTTTATATAACTCCTGGTTATTTTACTTTAAAATCGTACAAACATCTTGACGTTAATAGAATTAACGAAGCAGAAACGTCATTCAACACCAAATGTAAAGCAGCGTAAAAAAATTTTAAAAGCAACCAGGGGAAAAAATCATTATTTTAGAGAGTAAAGAGGGTGTTATTTATAAATCAGGGGCATTTTAAGTATATCTAATTGTGTTTAATATTAAAAATTGCAGTTTAAGGTTTATTTCTGATTTATCTCAAAAAGCATTTTTTTAACGTATTGGCATCTGACAACGTAAATATCAGAAAAAGTTGTGAATCAAATTAGTTCAAATTTTACAAGTACATTTATTTTATAAAGAACCCCTGCCATTTTCATGATTATAGAGTTGATATGTTTTTAGTAACTAAGGTGTATATCATGTCTCGTAATAATTTTTTAGTGATTTTTCAATGTTCTTTTACTCGAACCTTGATAAAAATTGTAATAATTTGATTATCATTAGGAAAAGAGTACCAGCCCTAAAAACTGTTATGATGATCAACATCAAATTTATAGAAAAGTGATATTTTTGTTTTCATTTGAGTTATGTGCGTTATTCTAACAATGAATTTAATTACAATTTTCACTATGTTTTTCTCTCTAAATTTTGTGTGTGCTATAAGTAAAATCTTAAATGTATTTTTCATAGTTTTAAGTTATGTTTCATTGGTAAAAATATTTTAATAGCAAATATTACATTTTTTCAAAAAAATTTACTTCGAAGGTGTACAGATACCTTAAAAAATATATATAGTGCTAATGAATTTAAAATTTGTTTTATGGGGTTTCTTAAAGTATATTAAAAAATTAATTTATATTTAACAAATTTTATGAACTTTTTTTCGGGATTCATCGATTTCATCAAACAACGGTTCGACTGTATTTTAAAAACATAAAATTTCACATGAACATTCCTTTTCCATAATATATTTCAAAAGAAACGCATATTAGTTACAAAAAAGCGTGCCCTCAATTTTAGAAGTGAGTGCATTTTTATTGTGATTTTGAAGAAGTTTTAGTTTCGATTTTGGAAATTCCATTTAAATAAATATATTGGACGTAAAAATGTTTAATGTTTTTGAAACATTTTAATGTTTATTCAAATCCAAAATTCTAAGCATTTATATGTTATCCTTATAATTGCAAAAGTTTATTAAACAAGGAGTCTAATAAAAGCAGGGAAGTCTATGAAATAACGGATGAGGATTGTAATTTAATAGGCCGAGCTGTCTTATTGAATGGAATGTGGCTCATGAGAGAAGGCATATTCGAAATTAGTATGGGGTGGTTATAGACATCGTGACTGTCTAAATTGAGCTTTAGTATAAGATAATGAACAGGATTTGTGCATCACATTCAAGTGTAGTAGCGAAGATAATCGTTTCAGAGGCCGTCTGCGAATTCTGCAGTGGTATTAAGCAATGACTGAAATAAATGTAATCAGAAGTTACAGTAATTTGGAAATAAATGGTTAAATTCTATCAGACACTTGATACAAATTTGTGGAAACGAGTATATTGAACTATTTCAATGTGCGGGGATTAAAGTGTACTATATGGAATTATATAATGACAGATATTTGAGTTAATATTAATTAATTTTAAATCTCTTTGAAATACACTATTCGATATTGAAAATGTAACACTTCGAAGGAGTGGCTAGGAAATTATGCCAATATTAGGTTCAGTGCATTGCACTGAAAATGCGCAGTATTTCCGCACATGCTCAGTTGGATAATCAGGGATAAAATATGCAGAATGGGTAATATCCGAGCCATTGTTTATTCCAGAGAAATCACTATGGAAATCTTTTTCTTGTCACGGAGAACATGCGTAATAACTGAGAATGGCACGTTATCAACAACAAAGCCTTTCTAGCAGACATATGATTTTACATGTGGCATGATGATAGATGATTGAACTAAGAACAGGTTGGTCTCCACATCAAATCTCAGCTGAAATCCACCTAAACCAAATAACGATACACTGGTCAAGGCAAAAATGGTTGGAACAAGAAATGTAGGAAGTTTGAGGGTTGCAGGCGGGCCAGATAGACGCCAGCATGTGCATCCATCTACAAGTGCTGGCAGCTGCACAAGACACTTTTATCGCCGCTTGCAGGATGTGTGGAACACCCTGGAAAAATTCCCATATCAATCAAAACTAAGCCTAAGCTCATAGTTCAGTGTCCACAACACAGACGACTCCCTTTGAAATGATGCCAGGTTAGAGATATGGATGACGCAGTGATACACAAGGTCCTGTTCTCAAACGAGTCAAGCTTCTGTTTATTCAACGATAATCACCACGTATGAGTGTGGCGTCAACTTCTTGCCTGGTCTAGTTTGGTCTGGGAGGATATCACGTACGGTATCGTATTCGTAATCTCTAACGTCGTAATATCTCGTCAATTAACCTTGATCCAAAATTAAGAGGACTATCTCCAGAGGCCCAGTGTAGCTTCTAGTTGAGACGTTAATAAAAATGAAATCTAATACAATAGGTTCCAGCTTTCCAACAAATCAAAGAAGCATTTTCTCAAAATAGATACCAATTCTGAAAGAAGTTTAAAATTCCAAAAGGAGCTTCGATCATGCATAATCTGGCTATCGTGACGTTTACAAGCAACTGACCAACCAACCAACCGTCGTGGCAAAAACTTATCCCTTACTTCATGGTGCCAAAAAATAAATCAATTGAAATCGTATCTTTAAATGACGAAGGCGATTTTGAACTAATTCATCACAAGAAGATGCGCGCTTTGGATTACGACGAGTAGCAGTGAATTATGAATGTGCATTTTGAAAACTTCTTTGTGTATACAATCAGAAATTAAGTGTTTTAAAAATGTTTCTATGCGTAATTTAACTATTTAATTTGCATGGAAGCTCTTTCCCATAAATTGCGTAAGCAATTGATGTACTTTCTAAGTGCGACTTTTTTTATGCGGTCCCTCTCCGAGTCATAAAAGAAAATTCTGTAGTATGTCGACAAAGTTGATATTTGTAAGTATTTATTAAATTTCGAATATTTATTGTGTGGTTTCTTTTTATGCGGTTCCTACCTACCGCACAAAAAAAAAAGGGTTTACTGTAATTCAATTCGAAATTAATACCAAATTGAAAAGGAGACATTCAATTCTGCATTCTTAACTTTATAATAAATGATACAAATAATTATTTTTTTCAAAGCAAATACAGTAAAGCATAAATATACAGTTAAATGTATATTTTGCATCTATTAAAAAATAAATTGAATTAAACCTCATAACGTGATTTATTCTTCATTGGTGAAAGAAAAAAACTTGAAAACTGGAACAAAAAAGAAACTTTGATCGTTAAAATCTCGAATCCGATTTAATCTCGTCTGAGCCTATATTGGTAAATCGAAATTTCGGGGTAATCAACATGATATCGATTCAGATCCTGGGAGTGCGGTAGTCTCGATGGTAATCTTGGATTAGTAACCGAAGGCTTGTGATTTCGGAACTCTATTCCACCGAGACTATCAGAAAAAAGTAACAAAACTTTACTGTGGTAATAAGTTTGAGTATGCAAGCAAGAGAGAGAGAGAGTCGAGTTGGTAATTTTTATAATATTTTGATTCAAGCATACTTAGCACAGCCACATTTTTTTTTACGCGGTAGATATGCTCCTTAGAAAACCGTGCAAAAAATAGGTGCGAGACGTCTGATAAATTTGGGGATATGTTCCACAACCTTAAGAAATCGTGTAAGATGAAAAATATCTAAATTTCACCAAAACAAATAATACAACAAAAGTAATTACAAAATCAATATGTTACATCACTATAAAACATAAACACACACAATTCATTTTTATTTTTTAAAAAAATTAAAATTAGTGTAGTTAAAATTTAACCTATAAGTACATACAACATATAAAATTGAAATTAGGAATAAAACTACTATTCATACTACTTGATGCTGCCCATTCGGTATAGTGGTTAGTGACGCTGATTGTGGTGATGTAGGGCCTGGTTTCGAATCCCGGAGAAGGCATGGGTATTTGTGTTGCAACCCTTCATGGCTTTAAAGTTCCTTCTATCTCTTGCGATGTGTGCTTCACACTTACTTCTGTCAGCCCCCGTGTAATATTTTGTGTGGTGCACGGGGTTTATAAATGTTCTCAATAAAAAAAAACTCTACTTGATAACAAGCGGGCGCGTTGACTACGAACTGGATCAAAAATGCTATCATCAGCAGATGTGTCAGTTATATTTAGCATAAATGTCGATTTTGATTCAAATGAAGAACTTCGTTCGTCATGAAAGACCTCTGGTGGTTCTTTTGTTAAATCTTACTAGTGGCTGTCTTCTTGATTTCTCAAGTTGATAATATCATTTTGGATATTCTGCTACACAAGATTGCGTAGAAATTTTAATGCCCACTCTACGTCAGTATCATGAGCAATAGTGTTGTTCCGTACATGTAGCAAATCTCAAGCCTTGCGAATTGAATCAGCTGTTAATAGCTGAACTTCAACTTTGTTATTATCATCATATAAACTGTGATAAACTCGATCAAATCGTTCTCATCCAAAGAGCACTAATCCCCATTTTTTTCCCCTTCAAATTCGTGCTAGAACAAAAAATTTATGTAAAAAAAAAAAAAAAGAATCCGTTAAATTTGAGTAACGTGTTATTTCAAAACCCTGTAAAAAAAAGACTGCGAAAAAGAGTTGGGTGTATAATTTTTTTAACTGCTTTTTGTTTTCGTATATGACAAAATTTCTACAATAATATTCATCAGTAACAAAAAAGAGAATTTTTAAAAGATCATGGAAATGAGCTTTAACTGGTTTGCCCGTACATTGTATGGTCTTCCGAAAGCTGGCCACAACCGGTCTGCACGTACGATGTTCGGGCACTGAATTTTTTTTTTTTATTCTTTCTATCTTTGATTAGCACGTATTTTTATAGTAAGACTATATTAGTACTATGATTTTAAAAGATGCAGTTTGTCCATGGTACAGAAATACTTCTCATCCGGGATCTTCTTTGTGGTAAAGGTGGGAATTTTTCATTGAAAGAAGGAACTAGATTCTTGAAAATATTCGATGAAGAAAAGAGATTGATGCAAGGCAATGTGTAATTTGTTGCTTGAAAAGAAATGAAAATAGAAAGATAATAAAAAAAAAGCTGATATTATTTCTGCCTCCATTTCGATGTGAGATTTAGTATTACACTTGGCTTCAAATTGTGTGTGTGCATATATACATGCACACACAGAAAATGCTTAGTCGTTTGAAAAATATGTACGTAACGTATGTACGTATACGAATAAATACGTACGGTTTTGAAAGTACGAGAGAAATTCTTTTAAGATATATGGAACATTCTATACAGATTACAGAGTATACTTATTAAAAGCAAACATTTAGAGTTTTTTGTGTTCTACAATTATAAAATAATAAATAATGTAAAAACTTTAATATTGAAAAATTAAAATATAAAATTGTTCCATTTGCGCATTTTGTTAAGTATTATGCTTAGCTATAGGCTATAAAAATACCTTTTTTGGAACATTTTGGACAAAAAAATTGATCTCTTTTAAACAGTTAATACTAATTTCTATTTCTTACATAACAAGACAACAAGTCAACATAACAAGACTATTTTAAATAGTATTTTTCAATTCCTACTATAGTTCCCACTCTCCCTATATAATATAATTTACTCCCTATATACATATAATTTACTTTATTTATATATATAATGGAAAATTGCAAGGAAAAATCGCTTTCTATTTTGCTACTTGATATTGTGAACATATTTATATTATTATAATTATATTTAATAAAAAGTAAATAAAATAAATTTTTTCGTTGTTGTGACCTAAGTAGGAATTGACTAACTTTTTTTTTATCTTACTTGCTTAGATTTAATTCTTTAGTATAAATAAGAAATTTTTTGTTCATTTAATTTAGTACATTATTCTAAAGCTGCTTGCAAAAGCTTATTGTATACTATCATCCGGTCTAAATATTGAGAGTGACACTTGAAAATTGGTACTTCCGTCTCGAAAGTTCCCCTCCATACCATACAGATTTAGTGAATTTAACGAGCAACAGTCATCATAACAGTCACGACACGAGCTCAAGAGCCCTCGACTAAAGCCCCCTATGCATATGGTATGAACGTGTTTAGTCAAACTAGATCAAATGTGTTTGGCAATAGGAATAAACCCATGAAAATCCTAGTTCGTTCAATTCAAAGATGACAAAACGATTATAGAGGATAAAATTATTGTACCATTTAAAATAGTCGTTGGTCTAAATCAGTGGTTCTTAACCTTTTTAAGCCGCGACCCAAATTTGAGAAATATGTTCATGTCGCGACCCCAAAAAAAGTCAAAATTTTTTCATTGATTTATTTTAGATCGTATTTTTAAAAAATCTTCAATCCTACGATGATGATTTTTTTAACTTACAAATTTTTTATTTGTTTTTTTAATAATAAAGATAAACAAAAGTACTTTTCGATCCAAGGAAAATTTAATTAATAATCAAGTGTTTTTAATAATATTTATTGACCAAATTAAAATATATTTATAACTTTTTGAAAATAATTGACATTTTAACTTATTCCTATAAAAAAAAAAGAAATATCAATTCATATGTTAAGTCTTTTAAATTTTAAATGCAAGTCATACAGTTTTAATGAGAACCTTGTGCTTGAATACATTTTGAAAGATCTTCAAACCTCGGTTGAATGCTTGTCAAGGAGCATCTTATATCTATTTCAGGATTTAACTTGTTCCGGTAATTGTTTTTGATTACACACAGAGCCGAAAAACCAGCCTCACACATATATGTTGTTGAAAAGGGCAATAATACTTTTAGGGCTTCTTTAACAATTATTGGCTTTTCGGTTTTTAATTTTAACCAGAAAGCACATAAAGATGCAGTGTTTTTGTAGAAATTGTATCGAAGTGCTTGGTCACTTTGTATTTCTATTAATTGTTCTTGAAATTGATTAATATTAACAAATTCCTCATGCAAATCACATCAAAATTAAATGGCATTCGAACCCAATTATATTTGAAAACATCGTCTGCAGGGAAATATCGATCAAAGTCTGCTATTAGTTTTTCTAAATGATTAATAATAATTTTCTGTATTTCAAAATCTGTGATATCAATATTATTGTCTTCAACAAGTAAATTAAGAGTCGGGAATGAAGCAAGTTTCTTTACTTCAACCTTATTTCTCCATAATTTGAGTTTATTTTTAAAACATGTAATTTTTTCAGTTAATTCAATAATAGTATGATTACGTCCTTGCATAGACGTATTTAGATTATTTATTTCAAATAAAATATCTGACAAATAAGCAACTTGAGTAATCCACTTCAACTCGGAGAATTTAGATACTAATGGGTGTTTCTCTTTTCTCTCAAAAATAATTCGACTTCTGTCCGTAATGATAATACTCTTTGAACAACTTTGCCCCGGGACAGCCATCTAACTTCAGAATAATATAATAAATGTTCGTATTCTGCACCAAATTCGAAACACAGTTCGCGGAAAATTCTACAGTTAAGAGCTCTTGATTTGATAAAATCGACTACCGCAACAATTTCATCCAAAACGATACATAATTCGGACGATAATTTTTTTGAAGCAAGATTTTGTCTGTGTTTCAAACAATGAATCGATATAATTTGTGGATTCATTTGTTTTGCTCTTGTCGAAAATCCCTTTTGAGATGCTGTCATGGCAGCTGCACCGTCGGTGCAAATACTGAAACACTGATTCCAATTTAATCCTTCTTCTTTAAAAAACGAATCGACCATAAGAAAAATATCTTCACCTCTAGCTGTTGTTGACATTGGTTTGCAAAATAAAATGTCCTCCTGTATATCTGTTAAACCTGGATACCGCACGTAAACCATGAGTTGAGCATCTTTACTTACATCTGTCGTTTCATCTAGTTGAATACTAAATAAACCAGCAATTTTTATAGCAGAAATAAGTTGATTCTTAATATCAAATGACATATCATTAATTTGTAAAGGAATTGTATCATTTGATAATTGTATCTTTTGTAATTTCTTTTGAACTTTCATCTCCGCACATGATACGTGCCATGTCAATGGCAGCAGGTTTTATAAGTTTTTCAGCAATATTATGGGGTTTCTTTTGTCTTGCAATATGCCAAGCCACATGAAAAGAAGCAAGTGTAGCTTGTTTGGCAGAATTTATAAAACCACTACTACTTGGTGCATCCAAATGCTGTCTTTTTAAATGGGCTTCTTTTCTTTCGAAAAAAGTACGATCTTTTCCCTCAAAGGAAAAATTTTTATGTTTTGCATCAAAATGTCTTTTAAGTTTGTTCGGTTTCATCGATTCATTACTTAATATTTCACTGCACAACACGCATTGCGGCTTGTTCACTCATCGATCATAAATGCAAGTAAAACCTAATTCTAAAAATGCTTCCTTGTATTCACGTTTTGCCATTATTAGGGTGATTACAATTTTACCATACGCACTGCAGCTTGATCACTCCACTATTAATAATAAGACAAAATTTGTTTCTAAAATGCTTGTATTCACGTTTCACTGTTATTCACAACACAATACGCAGAAACGAGTTTTTGACAGCTTACTGAATTTGCGCGCACGCAAAGCAATGGCGTGCGTATTACCAACACCTCCTAGAAGAGAAAGCCTCAGGACAGGAATTGGACGTCACTTCCGGAAGGCCATTCGCGAAGAGCGGTAAAACCGAAACATTGTACTAGGGAATAACTCTTCTAGGAGGTGTTGGTATTACTTATTATTTGGTGTATTACTAACTTTTTTGGTTCGACTCAGCGCGACCCAAGAAATATGCTTCGCGACCCATAGGTTAAGAACCGCTGGTCTAAATCGTCAATGATCGAACACGTAATTTCTCCCGCTTTTCATTCTTCACTTAAAACGTTCTAATTTTTAAGTTCAGATAAAAGTTATACTCGAACAGTATTAGAACTAGGACATAAGTTCAAATAACTAACGAAATAAATCATGTAAAATCAGTTTTAAGGCATGATGTTTTTCTCTCATTTGTAATTTCAATTTCCTCATTTCTTTTAATAAATTATTTGCTTATATTTCTGCAAAAATTTCCTCCAGTTAATATTAAATTAATTCTAGATTTACTAGAAATCTTTCTCAATTTACTACATGGCCGCGATAGCCTAGTGGTCAAGGTCACAGACGCGTGGCTGGCATGTCATGTGTCGAGCCAAGTGCTGTTGAAGGTAGACTGTGTAGATGGGGCTGATGACATTAAATTCTATCAAGGCTCAAATCTCCTCCTGTTGGTGCGGTGTGGAAGTTAAGAGAGATTGGTGCCAGCTAGGATGTCATCCCAGTCACGACCATGGTTCAAAACTACGAGGTCCATCACCAAAAGCCCTCGAGAAGCCTTATAGTGTGGCGTTAATACACACTCCAGACTAGGTTTATTGGAAGACTTTCGTCATCGACAGATTTTACGATCAACATCACATCTACAAGGTGGCTGCTGTAGCCAAGTGGTCAAGGTATCGGATTACTGCTAGCATGTCATGAGTTCGAGCCCAGTACCACTGAAGACACACCGTGTAGGGGAGATGCCCATTAAATCTGTCAAAAGCTCAAACGTCCTCCCATAGTGTGGTAGTTAGAAGAGGGGGTGCCAGCTCAGGTGTCGTCCGCGTCACTTGACCATGGTTCAAAATTACGCGGACCATCGCCAAAAGCCCTCGTGTTGCTAATCAGTGCGACGTTAATATTCACTCACTCGAACCATGATCAAGTGACGAGGATTACACCTGAACAGGCACAACCCCTCTCCTAACTTCCACATTACACCAACGGGAGGACATTTGAGCCTCGACATATTTAACGTGGATGAAACCCCTCTGCAGTGGTACAAGTCTCGAACCCATGACACGTCAGCCACGAGTCCGTTACCTTGACCACTAAGCGAACACTGCCTGTGAACCCTCTACTCAACAACACCAGTAATAATTTCATAATCATGACTACTGAATGAGTGAATATTAACGTCGCACTGTTCAGCTACACGAGGGCTTTTTGGCGACGGACCTCGTAATTTTGAACCTCAGCTCAAGTGACGAGGACGACACCTGAGCTGGCACCCCCTCTCCTAACTACTACACCAACGGGTCGACGCTTAAGCTCTCGACAGATTTAACGTACATCGCTCCCTTACACGGTGGATCTTTAGTGGTACTGGGCTCGAACTCATGAAACGCCAGCCATGATCCGATACCTTGTCCACTTGGCCTACCGCGGCCACTACAATCATGACCACATGGTGAAGTCTTTGATCTTGTTGTAAGCATTAGAAAATATGTAATGGAAACTGATCCACATCTAAAATATATGAAGTGAAAAACAAAACATTCATTGTTTAAGTTCATCCTTTGTGGAATGAATGCACAAGAATACAATTACCTAAATTAAAGCTATTTTTACTACGGGCTGAAGATTATCTAATTGCATTCTTCAAAAATAATGGAAAATGATGGCTGGAGTTAAACATAAATTTCGTAAGTAAAATAAATATAATTTGTTTTATATAAGTACTTATTTATTAAAGAGATGTTTTACAATTTACAAAAAACTCGTATATTTATAATTCATAATTATAACTTTTATTTTATGTCATAAACTAGATTTTCGCAATTACATTTTGTTTTTGTTTTTAAGATGAATATTTGAATTGGTTATATATATTTTAATCATTGGATTTCAAATAGGATAAAATAATATTTACGTAATAAATTCACGGAGATAAAAATACGAAGCTTATTTCGACAACTAAGTTGGAAAAGATTTTCTATGTAAGAACATTGTTACTAATATGTTATATTTGTATCTCTCTTGAGGGTTAAAATGCAAAAATTATATTTAAAATAAATTAAAATTTAATTATTTAATACAGTTTGATATCTTTTGTTAAAGATTTTAGTGAAAGTAATCCAAATTTCATTTTTTTTTTACTTTGTCTTTTCATTTCTAGCATAAAAAATATTCTAATTAAATTCCATGTTTTATCTAAAATTTCATTCTCTAAGCAATTACAACACTTATGATTTACTTTATCTTTAGAACTGATCTGCATTATTTTGAGTTCAATAAATATCTACATTATGTATACGATTATTCATTTGTAACGTATATGCATATTTTTTATTCTTTTGTAACGTATATGCATATTTTTTTATTCTTTTGTAACGTATATGCATATTTTTTTATTCTTTTGTAACGTATATGCATATTTTTTTATTCTTTTGTAACGTATATGCATATTTTTTTATTCATTTGTAACGTATATGCATATTTTTTTATTCATTTGTAACGTATATGCATATTTTTTTATTCATTTGTAACGTATATGTATATTTTTTTATTCATTTGTATCGTGTGTTAAGTGTTTCGAGGTATACGAGGTATGACACACACACAAATAGACTGGTCCAATAAATCATTAAATACTTACAGAATCAGTTCTTGATATTCCGAGTAGAGAAGAGCGATGCACGTTAAATCTGTAGAGAGCTCAAACGTCCTTCCGTTGGTGTGGTAGTTAGGAGAGGGGTGCCAGCTCAGGTGTTGTCCTCGTCACTTGACCATGGTTCAAAATTACGAGGTCCGTCGCCAAAAGCCCGTGTGTAGCTGAACAGTGCGACGTTAATATTCACTCACTCACTCTCCGTGATATTATCACCCTTCAGTATTCATACACTTCTGCAGTCGTTGCTGCTTTTACTGACAACAGCTCTGGAACGAAGTTTTTGGAAGTCCCTTTAGGAGATTTTCCGTTTTTTTCCTGATTATCTTCAACGGTGGTAAAAAGGGCTCCCTTTTAGCAAGATCTAACTGTAGAAATGGGGCCGAATAAGGAGGATACCCCCATCGCAGTTGTATTTTTGCTGGTCAGAAACTACTCAACATATAAAGCCATGTGAGTAGTTACATTTTCTTCAAGCAACAACCATCAATCACTCCTCAATTTTGGCATTTTCCCCCCTAATTTTTCATGAAGTCTTTTTAGTACTTCAGTGTAGTAGTGTTGATTAACAGTCTGACTATTGATATAAGTTGGAACCCACTCATCATGAATTTTGGCAATGTTTCATTCCATAATCGCTGACCTTGGGCTCCCAGCAAGTTCACCTTCCACACTAACCCTTCACCCTGAAAACCTCTTCTACCATTCAAACACATGTGCACGAAATCAAGTCTCATCTCCATAAGCCTCGGTTAATATCTGAAATGATTTCGTGGCTAATTTTTTAAGTTTCACAAAAAACTTGATGCTGATTCGGCATTTTCCCGGCAGAATGCACGTGTTCACTCAATGACGCAGTAGTATCATCTGGTGTGATCGATCAAGGTGAAACTAACTGGCCACATAGATAGAGAAGGTGCATGTTGACGTCACAAAAACAGTTATTGCCAACTCCACTACTTTTTCAAGATACACACTTAGTCTTATTTTTTTGTGTCACACCTTGTATCATGTTATTGGCATATCAAAATCTTGAACGGAAAATATTAATAGGTAGGATAGTTGATTTTATAATTGTCGTGAACATGATCACGAATTCATGGCTGGAGTTTGTGGAACCCCGAATTCGAGTCCTGTTGCTACTGAAGATCTTCCGTGTAGAGGGGACGATGCATTTAAATCTGTCATGGCTAAAAGTCCTCACTTTGTCCTGGTGTGGAAGCTTAGGTTGCAAGCTCAGTTGTCATCCTCGTCACTTAATCGTAGTTCAAAATTACGAGGACCGTCTCCAATAGCCTCTCGTTACTTTAGAGTGTGACGTTAATACACACACGCTGTAATTTTACAACATTTATATAAAAAAAGTGTACACACCCCACACACAAAGCTAAATTTATAATCCATTCTCTTTAAGAGTGGTATGTTAATTATGCACAGTAAAAATGTGTATTTTTAGCGCTTTAATTGTCCATTTATGATCATTTAAATGTATTCATTTAATTTATGGCAGGCAATTAAAAAAATATATGCCCCGTATACATTAGTTTTTCAAATAAATTAAACAATTTTTTTTGTTGATAAAAAAAAGACGTCTCCTTATTAATACATATTAATCTGTTTTTCTGCGCTTTTTTCCGTTTTTTTTTTACGCGGTACATAAAAAAAGTTTATCCAAAGCATTTTATGAATAAAAATGAATAAAAAATGTATTTTTAAAAGAAAGCAATGGTGGATGGCTGTCAGAAAAACAAGCAAATTAAAAAGAATTCAGTAATTAGCCCACCGATATTGTATATGTTTGGCACGACCGCGGTAGCCGAGTGGTCTAGGCATCGGATCGTGGATGGCATGTCATGAGTTCGATGCCAGTGCCACTGAAGACCCGCCGTGTAGGGGAGAGATGCACGTGAAATCTGTCGGGAGCTCAAACGTCCTCCCGTTGGTGTGGTAGTTAGGAGAGGGGGGTACCAGCTCAGGTGTCGTCCGTGTCACTTGACCATGGTTCAAAATTACGCGGACCGTCCCCAAAAGCCCTCGTGTAGCTGAACAGTGGGACGTTAAAATTCACTCACTCACTGTATATGTTTGGCACAATATGTCACAAGAGGACGCAGTGCATATATTGAAATCAACCACCCAATATTATATCACGTTACCAAAATTATGTGGAAATTGTATAACCAATTTCCTTACATACTGCGTCATCTATTATCACATTAGTAAATAATCATCCTGTGTGATTGATGTACATACATCTTTTAAAAAATTTTGTTAACTATAAACTAAAGATAAATTTGTTACCTTTTTCTACTAGTTTATTTTTAAACATCTGTTTTTGTGCGATAGATAGGGACCGCATAAAAAGGAACCACCTAAAAAATATTCGAAAATTTCATAAATACTTACATGTAACAACTTTGTTAACATACTACAGAATTTTATTTTATGCGGCGGAAAGAGTGCATAAAAAAGTCACACTTAGAAACTACATCAATTCTTTACGAAATTTATGAGAAAGTACTTCCATAACAAAATAAATAAATTACGCATGGAAAGATTTTAAACGCGTTTAGTTTCTCATTGTATACATGGAAAAGTTTTCAAAATGTGTACATAATTCACTATTATCCATTGTAATACAAAGCACCCATCTAACTGTGATGAATTAGTTCAAAATCAATTTCATCACTTGAAGATACAATTTGAATTGATTTATTTTTTAGTACCATAAAGTAAGTGATAAGTTTTTGTGACGACGGTCGGTTGCTTGTAAACGTCAGGATAACCAGATATGCATAATCGAAGCTCTTTCTGTAGTTTCAAATTCCTTTCGGAATTGGGTATCTATTTTAACAAAAGGCTTCTCTGATTTGTTGGAAAGCTGGACCTCTGCATATATTTTATCCACTCTCAAAGAGAATCCGGTTCTTCTTGTCCGTCTTCATAATCTGTCAAATTATTGATAATGTCACTGTCATTGAAAGTTTTGTCTTCATTCAAGTGTGGGCTGCGGCGCGTTGAGAGAAAGCAACTGAACGTACATTGTTGGGAGACTGTTTATAACAAATGCACAGAGCGTCTTGAAGTGTACATACGTACATTGATAGAAAACATTACAGTGTCGCCAAAGTCGTTGAAATTCATAAAACCACAGGAAAAATCGCACAAAAATAAAATGGCATAAAGAATGACCGCATACAAAAACAGGTTCTACTGTATTAGTAAATAACTTCACCATTGAACGCAACTTTCTTGGAATCAACACCAATTCCGAAAGGTCTTTAAAATTATACAATGAGCATCGATTTTGTTTCTGCTGGTGTTACTAAAGACCCACCATGTAGAGGTACGAAAGCACGGTAAATTTGTCCATGCTCAAAGTTCTCACGTTGCCGTGATATGGAGGTTTGTAGAGTGCGGTGCCAGCTCACGTATCGTCCTTGCCCCTTGAAAAACCTCGTGTAGCTGAGCAGTGCGACGTTAATATTCATTCACCCACTGCCCTTGACCGAAATTCAAAATTACGCTTTTCTGGATTAAAATCATACACATTAGAATTGTTCTTCAATCCGTGACTAGCCACGGTAGCCTAGTGGTCAAGGTAATGGACTCGTGGCTGGCAGGACATGAGTTCTATCTTAGTACTACTGAAGATCCGCCGTGTAGGGAAGAGATGCACTCAAATCTATCAAGAGTTCAAACGTCCTCCCGTTGGTGTGGTAGTTAGAAGAAGTGGTGCCAGTTCATGGGTCGTCCTCGTCACTTGACCATGGTTCAAAATGTCAAGGTCCGTCACCAAAGGCCCTCAAGTAGATGAACAGTGCGATGTAACTAACTCATTCAGTCAGCCACTGCAATCCATGACGGGGCCGACGTTTCTTTAGTTCTAGCCCTTGTGCCCCTGAGGACCTGCCTATGTACATCAAATCTATCGAGCTCAAAGTCCTTCCTTTGGCGTGGTGTGGTAGTTAGGAGAGAGAAATATCAGCTCAGTCATCCTCGTCACTTGACTAAGGCTCAAAATTACGCGTCACTCATAGCCCTAATGTTTCTTTATAGTGCAACGTTTTTATAACTCTCATTTCCTCCTGTAATCCACAACCAAATCCTTTACATGAAATTGCTATTTTGTTGTATTGGAGCTATTTATTTTAAGGGAATTTAAAATAAAGGGATCACTTTCTTTCCTGAAATAATAATTCATTTACATAAAACAGAAAGGAAATAAATATGATAAAGTTTTGCCAGGAAGTAACGAAGCCATTTAAATAAATGTATAGTCTGAGTTTCCTGATACATTAATTTTTTTATTTTGCGTTTCTCTGTATTTGATCTTGTACTAATTGTGTATTTGAATTGGAGATATGCGTTGCAGAGATACTGTATTTGTAAGGAAAAAATTATATTTACTTCTATATTTGTTTTTTGTACTAACTATATATCTGTTTTAGAAATAGCAAATGTAAATGCATATATTTTATCTCTAATCATATTTTTTTCATTTCTGTACTCACTGTGTAGTCTTGTAATTTTTAATGTATGTTATTAATGTAAGGAAACTGAGTAATTCCTTTTAAAATAAGATCTCAAACTTGTCTGTAAACTTGTTCTGTTAAAAGGAAAATATTTTCGCCCAATAAAGGCTAAGAGTAGGGATGAAATGCCATCTAAGTCCTGGGTCCCCCTTGGGCATTTCGCCAGTAGCCCTCCTGCAGCTTCGAAATGCTATGGTCATAAAAATCAAATTCTGGAACTTTTTACGTTAGACTGCTTCCGAAAAACCTTGTAAGTGATACATTTTGATTACAAGGAAAGCATCAGAATGTGTATCTCACTGTTCCGCATCCGCTTTGTAACGTCACTGAAATCAAATTAATATAGTGCAGTGGTCTTCAAACTATTTTGACCTATGGAACACTTAAAATTATAAAGTGTTCTGGGGTAAACCCACTCTGTCTCTTTTTTAGGAGAATATATCATAAAATAATATTTAAAATAAATATATTATAGGTACTAAATATAAAGACGAAAAAAAGAAAATGTTGTATTTATTAATTTATGTATATATATATATATATATAAAAACAAAATATATAGTTTTTAAATGTGAATATATATATAGTATTAATGTTATTTTATCAAAACTTAATAATTTTATGCGTTACTGTTATTATCCATTGCCCGGGAATATGTTTTTTGCTGAACTCACACGTGGTAAGTCTTTATCTAATAGTTTGAACTTTGATTTTAAAATATTTTAGTAATTATTACAGGCTATAATATTATCTTTTTACATTAATAGATTATGGTTTTATTTATAATAATAGTTAAACTCTCTCTCTCTCTTCTCTAGAAATTTCTTGCTTTCCCTATGCCCCAGAGTATTGGCAAATTCAGGTGAAGGTTGGCTGGCTGAAAAACATTGTTTAAACCTGCAATCCTGGTTCCTAAGGCCAGGAGTTTGCTCTAGTACTACTGTGGTTAAAACTATTCTATCATGACTATAGTTATCTTAGGTTTATAACTATTTTTTGTATATTTTTGTAATATATATAATTGTAATTAGTAACTGAGATATATGCTTGCAATTTTTAAAAACAAACTATCAAAGTCTAGGTCAATGCACATTTATCTATCGTCACACACAGTTTAATAAATCCTTATATTTTGTTTTTGTGACCACACAAACATTTTCCGCTTAAATACACTGCTCTGAATGACTTTAAAATGTTTACTACTGTGGGGTGAAATCCTGTGTATTCTACATGAATTTGCAACATAAAATTTAGGAGCTGTTACATATTTTAGATATTTATTCCATGCAAAATTTTATTCTCAAATCAAAATTTTCTCAAGATTTCTTCTGTATTTTAACATGAAATCTGTCGATAGTTCAATCACTCGTTCTTGTTACATCAGAAATGAATCCTGATTTTTATTGAAATAGGAAAAGGGATTTCAATCCTGCCCATAAAAAACGTGAATTTATTTTGCACACACATTTATAATTTTCTTTTCAGTTTTTTTTTTTATTTTGACGTGTGAACCCCTAGATATATGCCTCGTGGAACACAGTTTGAAGATCACTAATATAAAGGAATAATGTTTTGCTTTACAAAACGATCTTTGATATGAATGCTTCATTTGCCAAATGGATTAACTCCATAAAACAAGAAGTTGAGAAAAACGGTAAAATATTATATATTGCTTTTTAAAAAAATTGTTTTTAAATTCCAAATTCCAAAAATGCGATGTAGATTGTATTACTGAATACGTATCTTTTATGTAACGACATATAGAAATATATGATGGAATATACTCTTGGAGTAATTATTATTACTACAATTTTTTCGTGATTAAGAGAGTTAATCGATTTGGCGTGAAAGAAAATTATTAATTCAAATTCAGTCTTCGAATTATTTTTTCTATTATCTTTTTAAAATTCATTACGTAAATGTTTTATTAAGGATTTCAGCAAAAATGAGTAGTGATTATTATGTTACCGTTACATAATATTAAGAGTATTATTACTTTGTTTAAATTGATTTATATATCATCAATATAAACAATATCTTCTTCGTTAGCTGTATTTGAGCTCCCGCCATGCTGATTTGTCCTTTAAGTCTTATAATACTCGTATTTAATAATAGGAATGAATTTCTATAAGTTCATCATATCTTTCCTCTTTTTTTCTTGTCACTGCTCTACCAATAAAGGTTGGCTTACACTTTTCAGACATATAGTGATCTACCTGCCACACATTTTTTAATATTAAATGCACTAAATTCGGTATCTTTGTTAAAGTCACATTTGAATTGTATGAGGTGGGTTTTCGACTTTTTTCTAATTCTATCTAGTGTATTTTGAGGCAATTTACTGGTATTCCTGTAACTGTTAACTTTCTGTTATTGATAGAATTTTCGAAACTACTTGCAGAGGAAAAAGCCCTGATGTGTCATTTGAATCATATGAAACATGCTTTCCTTTTACATGTTTTTATTATATTATACTAATAATCTGTGGAAAAAATGTCCTGGACATTTTTTTATAATAGTAACCGTGTCCAATTTACCAAAAGTTTGCTTTCAATTGAATCAGCTTGTGTTTCTGTATTTTGAAGCAATTTCAATAAACTGAAAACAGTTTTAATACTTCTGCTTTGGAATAGAGGAAAATGTGTGCAGTGGTTTAACTAGATTTTTAACTCCCTATTCATTGATATAGATACATTATAGCATGGATTTAATCAGATTGGCCTCTGAAATAAATTTAGTATTCAGTGGCTAAAAAGATTTTGCCATTTAGTAGTGTTAACACTTATTACAGAAATTAATTTTGAATATATGCAGTTAGGAGCCAATCGAGTGCTTTGATATTAAAATTTAATAAGACTCAAAAAATGGAGTTAATAGATTTGGCAAGTGAAGCCTCCATATAATTGTGTCTTGAACCTGAAAACTTCTAAAATCTTTGCAACCAGGCTTTTATCGTCTACATTCCAACAGCATATTAAAAAATTCTATAAAAACTTCAGGTAATATTTCTACTTGTATAGTTTTTATTCAAAAGATGAAACTCTGTTAATACTGTCCAGTAAAGTTTCACAGAGTTTACTATGTTTACATATAACTACAATTATTTGTACTACTTCATGGAACACAGATTTAATTTTTATTTTATTTATGGTCAAGAGATCAGGTCGACATCTGAGCTGGCACTCTATTCTCCAAACTTCATAACCCCACCTAGGGCCACAATAGCATAGTAGTCAAGGTAACGGACGCGTGGCTGGTGTGCAATGAAATTGAGCCCAGTGCCGCTGAAAACCCGCCATGTAGAGGAAGCCGCTGCTCATTAAATCTACTGAGGCTCAAGGTTCTGAATAGGTGACTCATTCATCTACCTGACCATTTAACGAGACGATTTTAAGAATTATTTTTATTTAAACTTGCTTTTTTTTCAGTCTTTTAATCATTCCACTCGGCGGATTTTACTGGAATAAGGAGATAAAGTTCGATTTTAACTTTGTCGGCCGCGTAAGCATTGTCAGTCGTTTATAAGGATTGTAATAGGGTAGATGTCAATGGAAAACTCAAACTTTTGAAGTATATTTGTAGTTACAAAAACTGAGATTGGTCTTTAGTAAAGACTGGATGTATAAATTGCTTATTCTTCATTTATAACGTTCTTTATCTTATATTTCAAAAGGGGCCGTGGTATCCTAGAGGTCAAGGTCACGGACTCGTAGCTGGCATGCCATGAGTTTGAGCCTAGATTGAAGACTCGCCGTGTAGAAAAAGCCGATGTACACTAAATTTATCGAGGCTCAAACGTCCTCCCGTTATTGTGGTGTGGAAGTTAAGAGAGGGGATGCCAGTTCAGGTGTCGCCCTTCTCAGTTGATCATGGTTCAAAATTACGAGGTCCGTCGCCAATAGCCTTCGTGCAGCTTTATAATATGACGTTAGCCTTTCAACTACCACCGGCGTATATATCCGTCTCTCTCAACCGGTGTGGTTGGTGCCCGGACGTATATATGCGTCTTCCGAAATACGTACTTTTCTTCACGCTGCTATCAGTAAAACTTCCGAAGACATTGGCTTTTGGAATAAAATGATCTGGAAATTGTTTGTAATGAATTTAAATATTTCAGGGGAAAAAATACCTTATTGGAGTCTTCTTTTTCTTCTAATATACTACATTCGAGCGCCTATGGGATAAGCGATGATACTGGGGACCGAATTGCGTAATTTTTAATTGGCAGTTATGGGGTTAGTATAACTCTTACTCTCGCTCACTCTACTTCACGCTAATGTAAGAACATCAAATCTCGAAAGAATTACCGTGTATCAGTTCTCTATACAGCTAGTCTTGAATTGGACTTTAACTCATAACCCTACAAAACACCAGTCAAGAGTCCCAATTTAACATAACTTTTATCAACCAGGAAAATCTTTTTAAAGGTCTTTATAACGCGTATGTCTTTACTATAAATAAGTATTTGATTATTTTTAATAAAATTGTTAAATTTAAATAAATTTGCTTTTTGTGTTAGCTACATAACAAAAGAAGTATTTCGGTTTCAAAATAGAAACTAAAAAAAAAAAAAAAAATACAAAACTTTTAAAAATAATGAATAACATTAAAAGGGAAAAAAATATAAAGCAGTGGACAACTCTTTTACAACGAATGAGGTTTCCCCCCCTTTCCTGAAATGAACGAACATTATTTTTAGATTCAGAGAACTACTTTCATTCTTATTCAAAAAAAGCCAAGTGCAGTAGAATTTTTCTCCAAAGAAACCACATTTTCGGAGAACAAGGAATACATTTCATTCTTTTCGATCGACTTATATCACTCAATAAGAAAATTTTGCGGTTGACTTTCCAAAGAAAGAGGAAAGGTAGAAGCAGTTACATTGCGCTCAGTGACATCGAACGAAGAAAGGGAAAAATGAGATTTTTTTATAAATTAAATAATGGTGCTGCCCTTTTTAATTAAGTATAACTATATATTGCAGATTTTTTTATTTTATCTAAGCGTTTTATAAATTTTTAAATAAAGTAAGTATACTGATTTCACTATCCTAGAACAGGTTTTAAAAATTCGCCCATGACAGGTCCATTCCTTTTAATGTACAAAGTTCTATAAAACTAAGGGAGCTGCCAGGTCGAGGTCATAGACTTGAAGCTGGCGTGTCATGAGTTCGAACCTAGAGCCACTGAAGACCCATCGTGTAGAGGAGGCCGATGCACTTTAAATATCTAGAGGATCAAACGTCCTCCTGTTGGAGTGGTGTGGAAGCTAGGAGTGGAGTGAATGAGTGAATATTAACGTCACACTGTTCAGCTACTTGAGGGCTTTTGGCGACGGACCTGGTATTTTTGAGCCATGTTCAAGTGACGAAGACGAAACCTGAGCTGGCACCCCCTTTCCTAACTACCACACCACACCAACGGGAGGACGTTTGAGATTTTGACAGATTTAACGTGCATCTCTCCCCCTACATGGCGGGTCTTTAGTGGCGCTGGGCTTGAACTCATGACACGCTAGCAACGATCTGATACCTTGATCACTAGGCAACCGCGGCCCTTGTGTGGAAGCTAGGATAGGGAGGTGTCAGCTTAGGTGTCGTCCTCGTTGCTTGACTAGGGTTCAAAATTATGAAGTCCTTCGCCAATAGCCATCGTGCAACTTTATTACGTGACGATAATTTTACTCTTTCAATAAAAATAAGAATCCTTATCTTCGAAAAGTTTAATTATGATTGAAGGAAAACCAAATATAATATAATCGCTTATTATACACATGCCTAAAAAGAAAATTAGAGTTACATTTTATTAAAAATTAGAAAAATTTGTTCGTAGATTTAATGGGTTATTTTCAAGAAATATTGTTACCGAATTTTTAAATTTAATTTCGCTTTCTTCTGCGCTGCTAAAACGTAAAAACAAACAAACAATAAAAACCAATAAAGTACTAAGCAATAAATTCCAATTTGTCTTGTCATGATTTTCGAATTTTTTTTTTTGACGTCGCTTTTCTAAATATACCTCGTAATTTTTCTTTCGACGTAAAATTTTAACTCAAAACACTAAGCGCATATTTCACGTATCATAAATTTAGAAAATAAATAAAATGTAACTCAGTTACACATATGCGTCATAATCTTTTACTCATAATAAATATTTTTAAAACAGAAGTTATTTCCATTTTAAAATTTTTAACGAAATTATGAAAATAACAGTAAGTAAGTTGTTTAAAATACGATGACCCTTTGTATTAAATTGCACAATTTAAATGTTATTAAAAAGATTATATAAAGTATGGGCTATAATATACATATGTAATAGAAAAATTTTCTGCTAACTATAACGTAAATGAAAACACGTCTTATATTTGTGTTTTCAATACAAAGAAAAATATTTTTAAATGGGACAAGTATGGGGAAAGACATTTTTGGCAATCGTAAGCACTTTCTTGGCATGAAAATTAGCTTTTGCAACTGATATTGATGGCTGGCCTGGATCAGTCCATGACTTTCTGCTTTTAGGATTGTTGTACGAAATCCACTTTTTATCATCTGTAATGTTTTGGTGCAAAAATTTCTTTCCTTTCTATTGATAAAGCAAATTCATGCAGTTATCAGCTCTTGTTTTCGTCCGTCAGCTTAGGGTGGGTGTGGTAGCCTAGTGGTTATGGACTCCTGGTTGGTGTCTCATGAGTTCGATCCTTTACTACTAAAGACGCGATATGTAAAGTGGATCGATGCACGTTAGGGAAGTCGAGACACAAACGTCCTCCCGTTAGTGTGGTGTGGATCTAAGAGAGAGGGGTACCAGATCAAGCGTCGTCCTCTTCACTTGACCATGGTTCAAGCTTACGACATCCATTGCCAACATCTTTCTTGCACTCTTATAGTGCGACGTGAATTTTGCACTCACATCTTCAGCTTGTGACGAACTAACTCATTTTCCTTTCTTCTGTATCTTTCCCATTTGAAGTGGGGACTTTCATGAACTCGACCGCCATGAAGGAGGGACCGCTGCACGTTATATCTGCCGAGGCTCAATGTCCTCCCATTGGTGTGGTGTGGTAGTTAAGGGGAGGAGGTGTGACAGCTGAGTTGTCGTCCTGATTACTTGCCTGAGGTTCAAAATTACGAGGGTCATCGCTAATAGGCCTAATGTTGTTTTATAGTGCGATGTTAATATAGCTCTCACTCGCTCCAACGAGAAATAAAACTGTACCTGCAACTTAAATTCTTGAAAAACTACCGCAGCGTGACGTTTTATGGTGGGATGATGCAACATTGCATCATCTGCCGAGTCCAATCATCAGCGAACAACAGCTAGGAAATCCAGCGAGTATAGAGCGTTCTCGAAGCTTCCGTTAGAAGAATTTACGAGATCCTTTGGAATAAGGAATAAAACGCTTTTGTCTGTCATAAGTTGAGAGTTTGTTTTTTATATCCCGTTGGTGTGGTGTGGTAGTTAAGGAGAGGAGGAGGGTGCCAGTTGAGGTGTCTTCCTTGTCACTTGATCGAGGTACAAAATGACGAGGTTTGACGTCAATAGCTCTAATGTTGCTTTATAGTGCGATGTTGAAATAACTCGCTTCACTCTCTCCATAAAATCAAAGAGATATTGTTTTGTGAGTAACTTACATCTGTCCTGCAAGTTCTTATAGAATTTGACATGGAGATTTTCATTTAATAAAACTTTGTTTTCGTCTTCAATTTTTTTCTTTTATTTAAATATTTATGTACTGCACCTGAACGAAGATCGTCATTAAGACTAAAATTTCCTTACGAAATCTTGCAAACCATTTTTTTTTAATATTGAAAGTGTGAGTCTCAAAGTCAAAAGAATCGATTTGAATGTGCTTAAGATACATTTTTTTTCTTTTGAAAACAGAATACAATACTAATACAATGCAATGGAGTAAATATTATTTATCAACATCCATCACTTATAAAACTGATACACGCGTAATGACAGCTTGTAAATGACTGAAACCTATGCCAAAAAGCCTCATTGACAAAGTTTCTTATACCTAAAATGGTGGGCGAATTGGATGCGTTAAAGTATGCTTTTAGTGGAACCAACTTCAGGGTTCAGTTTCTTCTAGGGCTCCTATTAGTAACAACTAAAAGGAAATTATGTTCTAACTAGGCTCTAGAGATCTAATGGATTATCTGTCGAAACATATATATATATTCCGTTTATTTTTGTTCAATAGTACATTAAAATCTCTAATAGATTAATAGGAAATAACTGATAAGGATTTCATATATTAGAGCAGCGTTCCCCTATCCTCGGGCCACCCAAGGAACATTGAGTTATTTCTATATTATTTACTGTGGTTGTATTTCTCTCGGGTTTGTGTGACATTCCAAGGGAATCACTTTATATTTATTTTTGGTGCATCTGTTTTTTATTCTGAAGGCATGTTTAAATACAATTAAATTAAAATTATTAAATCAAAATAATCTAAAATATAAACAATCATCGTCCCTCCCCCCTCAGTAAAATTATTAAATACTGACTGAGATAAAAAGGTTGGGGAGCGCTGTGTTATAGATGACCTTTTACCATAAAGGGAAACTACTTATCATATTTCTCTCTCTCTCTCTGTTATGTTTGTACTAAAATTATAAAGAGAAAAAAAGAGTGTGTTATTCGAAACCAAGTGTTTTATAATACATTATAAAACACTTGGTTCTTCTTTCTTTCTTTAAATTTTGAATCTCCATGATAAAATGTAAGACATGCGATAGATTTCCTAAACTTCTATAAGCAATATAAATCAAATCTTGAGCAATCCTTATTAATGCGTTAATGTATTTTCCACTAAATATATTTGCGTGGTATGGAAGTTTGGAGAGTGGGGTGTCGTTCACGTTACTAGACCAACCATGGTTCTAAATTACGAGATCCGTCAGCTATATACCTCGTGTTGTATACGAGTCCGAGGTGAAGAAACTAAATTAATCATCCAGTTATGGTTTTAACTATTATAATCACATTAGTTCATTTCTATAAGGTATAAATTTATTGGTATTTGTTGCATTATATGTAAAGTGGGTAAACTCTTTACAGTTTATTGGTATTCGTTGTAATATTACTGCATACATAACCAGAGGCAACTCACTCTCTAAAATTCTGCGCCACACCAACGTGAGAACTTGAAGCCTCTACAGATTAAACATTCATCAGCCTCTCTAGACTTAAAGTCTTATCACACATACACGTATTTGGAACAATTTTTTTCCCAAGCCAACTTTTTGAACAATTTCCACCTAGTTGACATAGCCACAGCTTCGAACAACTTTTTTTCTAGTGAGCTGAAAGCATTGCTCGAAATTTTAGCCAACGTTCTTCACCTCCCTACGTCAAAAACAAGATGGCGGTGAAGATGGCAGCCTCGGCTTTGTCAAACGCATCAGAAATAGTGCCTAATATCTTAAACAGAATGGGGTTCTGTTTCTGTTAACGACCGTCTACAAAAGCGCGAGCGAAGTAAAAGAAATAATATTGAATGTTCGTTTTGCGAAGTGGAAAAATTGACGAGTAATTTTTCAATGGGAAGATAGTGCGTGGCTGACGTCAGAGCTTATCGTTTTGCTTAGAGCATTCCTTCGCCCTCACAGCTTCTCGAAATGATTGTTCGAAACATGCGTGTGTAATAAGGCTTTAGGTACCAGATCTCGAATTCCTGACTCGACAACGCCCGGTGTCAGTTCATGAACATTATATACAATACTGCTAATATATTTTAGTACTCGTTAATTTACCCTCTTTACTGTTAATCGTCATAACTTTATTTTTCCTACAGATTTTTTTTATTATTATTAAATTCTTCCATTTATTTTACATACGGAAACAAAAATAGCTTTTCACAGAAAAGATAGCTAGCAAAGGCGTGTTATTCGTTGTTTCACAAAACCTCCAATGCTGTCTTCAGGTGAGGGTGAGAAAAATTATAGAAAAAAGTACATAAATATCTCCAAGTATGGTTTTTCTAATTTAAGCTTAGTACGATTTTAAATCGTTATTCGTGATAAATTTCTAATTTTTTTTTTTTTTTTTTTTTTTTTTTTTTGCGTTAAGAAAATTTGACTTTTCATCAATGTGAAACATTTTACTTATCATGAGATTCGTGTATCAAGACCCTCTTCCCTCTTTTTTTGTTATTTGTACATAGTATGCCGTGTAAACCGCGTAAATTTCTCTTTAACTCATTTATATTTATTTTTTATAATTCTTTGTATTACTTTTTTTACAATCATATCAGAGTATAACAATTAGAATAAACAAATATTGCATTGATTTTAAAATTAATCGATCTGGAAGTGAATTTATGTTATTTATGTAATTCATTATGTATGATAATTCGCATTGAATGAAAAGCCTTATGTAAAATACTTTTTATAGTTGAAATGTTATGTTTATTTCTTCTCTTCAAGATTAAGGTACTTCATTCATTCATATTTTTTATGTCTGTGCCGTCAATATTATTATATATATATATAATCAATTATACTACAAAAAAAATACTCTTACATTGTGATTGTTATTCCTTTAATAACACTTACATATCTATAGCGCGAGGGAGGACTCAAAAATAAATATTATAACTTTAAAATTTTAACATCGAAATAAGTTTTTACATTAGGTATATTAAAAAATGATCTGAATATGAAGAAGTCTAAAGAGAGAGAGAGTGCTGTGTAAATTCAGAAAAAGAGGAAAAAGGAGGGGGGGGGATAAAAAATTTCTTTTTTGTGAGAATTTTCATATCTTGTCTAAATTTTTTTCCCTCTATCCCCTTAAGATTCTTTTGATGAATGTGCCGTTACAGAACAGCTGAAACTTTCTCTCTCCTTCTTCAAAAACTAGATGTACGAGTTGAATCTTTTTCACCCAGGAGTTTTCTAAAAGTTCTCCTTGTTTGATAGAAATTCCACGAGAGGGCACTACCCGTATATCCGAGCGCAGGTTTTCGCGCACTTTAAGGATGCGCCGTACGGCCTCCGAGAACTGAGTGCGGTATATCCTACTTCACTCTCCGCTTTTCTGCCCAGATTCTATCTGTCATCCAGCGGTAGCACGTTTTCTTGGTTGATTCGAATGCTCAGTTCATGATTCAACTTCTCGTCCTGCCGGGCTAGACAGAGCGAACCCTTCTTCGAACTGACCGATTGGTCTTCGAATTCCAATTTCTCTTTCCGATCTTCACTTCCTATAGAACTTTTCCGATAAGTTAGACAAACTTTTTCCCTCTCTTCTCCTTTTTAACTGTCCAGCGTTTCGCTGGTCAGTTCTGGCCAGTTTCTGGCGCTGACCAACCGAACTTGGAAAAATCGTGGATTTACTCAACCCTGCAGCTTGCTAAGGGGTAAGCTGTTTTACTTACTAGTCTTTATGTTGCATACTTTTTTCTTATTCTCTTTTTCGTTCAATTTTCCCTGAAATTATGATTTTTTCGCAAAAAGTGCGGAGTTGCTTTTTTTCTGTTTCTCTTTGTTTTTTAAAAAAATCTATGTTTTTTTTCTTTTGCTTTTATATCGCTTTGTTTTTGTGCGACAAGATGCGCTGGCGTGAAGCATTTTGCATGCGATTTTTTGTACCAAAAAATAAGTCATTCGAAAGATAGCGGCGCGATAACGATAAATTTTAGCTGCACGCTTTCCGTAAAAGTTTGCGTTATAAATTCATTTGCAATTAAATTTGTAGCGAAAAAATAAAAGTAAATTGAAAAATAAGAAAAGATTATTTTAAATTATTAATTAAATTTTAAAATTGAAATTATATAATTCAAATGAGCAAATGAAATCGTATAATTTTTAAGTGGTATTACAGTCAATTAAAATTTAAGTATTTCTTCAAAAAATTTTAATGTTTAATTCTAGAAAATTGTTTCTTTATTGATTTAATTTTTTTTCCTCCACTCCCGCTTATAGAACTAATGTTGAACCGTTGCCAATAGCGCTGTGTATTTCTGGCTATATACAACGAAGTAAATGCAACAGATAAATTACAAATAATTATTGTAAGGTTATATTTTTTATTTTTACGGCCTCAAGCACATCATTTGATGTTTGAATTTACCGCATAATTAAAAATGCACGTCATGTCTTGCGTAGTGTTGTAGTTTCGTTCCATTTTTTTGCATGAAATCTTTTAAATCTTTTTTACTCCTTATTTGATCTTTAATTCTTCGTATTGACTTCAATTTAGAATATTGAATTTTTTTTTTTGAAAAAAAAATTATTCATATAAAGTTGGTTTATAAACCAACATTACATTATATAGTACTATATTTTTTAATTCTTTGAATTAATACACATGTTTATGCATTAGTAGTTTTAGTAAAATATATTTAAAGATATTTATGACATTTAGAAACTTAAACTGAGTGAATTAACAAATTTTAACACAATTAATCTTAGTTATTTCGTTCGACTTACGCAGACTCCGTTCTTCATTGGGCAATGCATAAAGAGTTAAGACATACCTTATATTTTAACAAACAAATGCAGTTCAGAATTTTAGTGAAACATGTCTAAAGATACTTAAGATATTTGCTAACTCAAATTGGATGAATTAACAAATGTTAACTTAATTCATCTTTGTTATTTCGCTCGACTTTCGCAAACACCGTTCTCCTGCGAGCAATCTGTAATAAGATGGACATACCTTACATTATAACAAATATAGCTCATAATAGTTTTACTAAAATATGCTTAATGATACATAGGATATTTACAAACTTTAACTGGGTGAATTAACAAATATTAACTTAATTAATCTTTGTTATTTCGTTTGACTTACGCAAACTCCGTTCTTCAGCGCGCAATGTGCAATAAGTTAGACATACCTTACATTATAACAAACAAATGCTGTTCATAATACAATGAACTCAATGTACAGAAATGTAAACCAAGATAAAAAATTATTTTTATGAATATTAAACAAATTTTCCGTCATTATCTTCTTTGATTCAATATTGTCTAGTTAATCTGTCTACTATTGCACGAGGCTATTTTAGAACAATTCAAATTTTCACATGTCTAGGGAAATTCTTTAAATTCTTATTTAATATATATCTAAGGAAAATTATTTTATTTAATGTTAAGCATTTCAGCAAACTTATACGCATTTTTAAAATGCTTAGCTATATACCTGTTGTAGATAAGTATAGGTTATCGCGTGTTTTTTTCAAATAAGTATAAAATTTGTTAAATTTTTTTAAGTAAATCTAAGATTTATTTAACTGGTAAAAATCTTTTTAATTTTTTTGGTTTTTTTATGTATGATATATCCTTATCCAGTAACGTCAGATGTAAGGAGTTCAGTGTATTTAAATTTACTGCAGATTATAAAAATATTAAGCGATGCGCAAATTCGTCATAACTTATTCATTGACTTAAGATAAATTGTAAAAAAGCTGCCTTGATATTCTATAAAGGCAAAGCAAGATATTTGCAAATTAAGCTGAGTCTACGACCTTTTTCACTGAAATAAGGGAATACGCAGACGGTGCGCTCCTTTAGATAAATGGCAAAATTTCTTTTTTCTGGAAATAGATAAAATACGAAATTTTTTTGACTGCAAAATAATGGATCCATGCTTTGTTTTGAATATCAGCTGCAAGTAGCATAAATTGGCATTTGATTGATAATTTGCATTGCTAACTAAAAAAAGGGGGGAGGGGGAGATGGACAAAAAACACCCCGAGTTTAATCCTTTATTTCAATACATTAAAAGGTTTTATTTTGTATCTAATTTATCATGTTATATTTTTGGAAAAAAAATATTTTTTTAATGCATACAACGCTTAAAGTTTATATAATGCCCCTCTAGTTTCTGATATTTTCTCTTAACGTGTGATTAGTTACAGTTACGGTCTTGAACTATTTTCTAGTCACCTGAAATTTAAAGAATTGATTCGGAAATAAATGACAAAAGGAATTCCCATAGATTTTTATATATTGCATTTAAGAGAGATTGATTATCATAATGAACGACTTTTTAGATGAACGAAAAAAAGAAATCCATTAAAACTGATTTAAACATTGCATACAGAGAGATATTTAAATACATAAATGATATGTGCTTAGATGAATGTGTTATTTTAATCATTAAGATGCACTATTCAAATTTGTGAGGGATGAGTTTTTGCAGGCAGGTTAATTGCAGTGCAGGTACTACCGACCACCACCGATCACCGCGGGCCGCGTAAAATCAATCTGCGGGCGGGATGAAACCGGGCCGTATGCTGTGCGCCCTTGCGGTGAAAGACGATGAAAATTTAATGGATTCGAAATATCGCATGAGTAATTCATTGCATCTGAGCAAAAAATTCAAATTAAGATTTGAAGGAAAGCTAAAACTTCTCCATATATCCCTGTACACCTCGAAACAATTCTAGAAACGTTAAAATTTAATAAAGCTGCTAGGAACTTCAATGATGTACGAGCAACAGCGTTCATGATGGGGCCAATCTTCAAGCATAATTATTCTGTGAACTAGGTACTAGCACATAATCATCCCATACGAATTTCTAGTTAGAAGCCTTAATGTTCAATACTGATTCAAATACACGAACCAGACTTAAGCTTTGAAATATATATACCTGTTTGACTTCACATGAATTCATTTCAGAGCTATGTCAAAGATTTTTGAATAGATAAAAAGTATTCTAAGGCATGAAGATTTCTATATTCAGTATTACTAATACAGTAGTAATTTTGTGCGTGAAATTTTTTTCTCTTTCTCTTACCCACACAACTCACCGATTGGAGTCTTGATACCAATGAGTCATCATATAGAGAGGTCCTGTGCACATCAAACCTGTCGAGGCTCAATGTTCCTCCCGTTGGTGAGATGTGGTAGTTAGGAGATGGAGGTGCCAGCTTACTGCCATCCTCGTCACTTGACCGAGGTTCAAAATTACGAGGTCCGTCGCCAATAGTTCTGGTGTTGCTGTATACTGTGATGTTAATATAACTCTCTCACTCTCTTTTTTACAAATAGAGAATTGAGAAAAAATTAAAATTTATGATTAATTTTCAAATCAAGATTTATTACCAATAAAATGTAGGGAGTTCAAAAACTGTAACATAAATTGAAATTCTTGAGTTCCAGGCATTAAATAGAGCCACCAAGAAATCTGCGTTACTGCTAATTTTTGGAAAAAAAATGCTACTTTAAAACGTGACTATTTTCTGATATTGATATTGTAAAAAATTTTCTTTAAGTGTATTTTAATTAAAATGGAATGAAAAAATTTTAGAAATTGTTACATATTACGGATTTATATCTCAAAATAAGAAACCCTTAAAATTCCTACAAAGAACAAATTTTAAAAAACTGGTCTCTCTCTTGAATATTAAATATTAGATAAAAGAAATATCAGTTTTATAATATTGATAATAATAATACAGGCTTAAATTAGTTGCACCTAACTTATCTATATTTGGAAAAAAAATTTAAGAATATTAAAAAACAAGTAATATAAAAAAAAATTAAAGCCAATTCCTACTTAAGTCAACAAAGAAAAATTGTATTTTATTTACTTTTTATTAATAATTACAATTACTATAAATATGTATATACATATGACAGAATCACAATATTTAAAAGGTGATTTTTCCTTGCATTTTTCCATTTTATTTTCTATATATGGTATTGGACTACTTTTTCTTATTTGTGTCACTATTTATTCATTCATTAAATTTAATTATTCTATTAGTATAGTAAAGAAGTCACATTCTCGGAAATTAGGCCATCTCAGGTGGTAATTGAACTCATGACCTTCGGATTAGAAGTCCAACGCGCTACCCATTTTGCTACAGGGACACAATGAACTATTTTCCTTTCTATATATGCTGTTGGATTATTATTTTTGTTACTGTTTATTCATTTTTTAATTTAATTAATAGATTAATATTCGAAAACTAATAACATCATATGTCATATGTTACAAGTTTTAAAAAATGTATTTTAACTTGAATGGATGAATATAAAGTATTTGATTAACGATTGAAAATTTGAACAAGATATATATATATAGGGAGAGTGTGAACTAATGGTTGGAATTGAAGGAATAGTTAATTAAAAAGAAAATGAATAGAAACATTGTAAATAGTCAAGAGAGAGAAAAAAATTAATATTCATTTTTCTAAATAACAATGCAAAATGTTTCTTGTATATTTATTTCTTCAACCTTCACCTTTGAGTTTTGTGACTGTATACTGCTCCTTCATGCATCTACAAGCCCATTAGATCGCGTTTAATGAGTTACTTTTCAAAGTGTCTATTAGTGAATGTACACTTATACGTGAGTTACATTCTAAAGATTCAAAAATTTTATATCTCCTAAAAGATAGCGATCAAAAGACTAACCAGAAATCATCGAAAAGCATCTCTAAGGAAATAACATATTTCTCTTCCTACATGATTATAATCTAAGTATTCGTTTATCTTTGAAATATGCATCATACCCCTAACATACGCTAGAAACCATGCGTCATTTCTGTAATGCATATCCTTGTCAAAGTCTTTATCTTATACAGAAATCCTCCGAAGCGCATAAATACTTCCTTAGACAGCTTTTGTTCACCTTTGCGCATTTAAATGACTCATTAACGAAATACTTTGCAAACTCAAAAATTTATTATAGTGATAATGAGAAGACCACCGAGTCTAGATAACTTTAATTTTGACCTGTACTTCTCCGTAAATTCGCATCCTGGAGAAGACGATAACGCTTAACGCAATCTTAAGCTATAGATTCTACGCCTATATCGTATAAGGGAAATTTTTTTCCCTGGAGTAATTTAACGTTCTACATACAACACCGAAATGGATGCTGTTTTGGCACTACTGGCATTTTGAATTCAACATCATTTTTATTCTACCATCAATTAGTGGAGTTTACCTATAAAAAACGAGAATAGTAGAAGACTAGAATATTTAAAAGTAGATAGCTATATAACAGTAGAGCTGAAGAGGGGAAGTGATGGTAGAATGTGCTAATTGTATATCTTTGAAGAAGTCTCTTCACGTCTTCCTTGATACTTGTTATCTATTTTTTATTGAAAGTATCTAGTGTTTGCAAATTACTACTAGATAAAAAATAACCACTTATTTTTTGAAAGAGAAATTTAAAGAAAAAATAAGCACCGATGTGCGATTTTTAGTTTTTGAAATTCTTAAGGAATTAATACTTGTGTGTGTACAGTAGATAAATTATAATTTTTATACTTTTTTTAGAGTTAACCGGTACTTATACTTAGAATGAATGGCATTTTTTATAGATTTATGTCTTTATGACATTGTGAAACTTCAAATAAATTTATTATTAGTTTCATCTACGAATATATTGCATACAAGTAATATATTCAGGGATTCACGAACTAAACATGAGTTCAATTGTTTCTTTATGTTAATTCTACATTCAGTAACATTGAATAATATACATTTTTGTTTTCGTGGTAATTACTTTCAAGCTCATGTAAAGAAGCAAACTCTATTCATCACTGTGCATATCGAAGTTACAGAAAATCTTCGAACCTTATTTACTCACAGCTCTGCAACATAGGTCTTTGACGGTTGAATCTTATACGCTCATCAATGCAGTCAGTCAAAAATGCCGTGTAATTAAATCGTGGATGACATATACCCACCTTAAAAAGAAAATGAATTTTCAATACATTTTATAATTATTTTTTTTAAATGTCAACTTCGAATGTCTAGAAGTTATGAAATAAACTGATGTACAGAGAGATACATACGATTAATATTAACTAGTAACGAAATTTGGATCATATTTAAAATGTCTTGCAAACACTTTGCAAACAATGCAGCATATTATACGTATAAAATAAACACGATTAAGGAAACTAGTTCATTTGAGCAATTTGGGCAAATTTTGGTACTCTTCCTCGTAAATTACGTCCAACTGTAGCACGTAAAGCTAATGCTACGAGCAAATGTAATTACAAGAAACTAATTGACTTTGACTTCTTACTATATGCCTTTGTTACAGACTAATTTAATATAAATCCGAAAAGCGTAAGATATTTAATATAATTAATATATACTCTTAGTTTTTTTTTACTAAAGTTTCACTCATGAAGCTTAATTACTTTAGGAGCTTCCGCTTAGCAAGTGTTCCTAGAATACGGAACATTTCCTTGAAAACATTGTATATTTACCGCTTTTACCTTTAATTAAAAGTTCTTAATAATTCCTCGAAAAAAGTATTTTATAGAATACGAAATCTTATAATGTTCAGAGTGGTTGACGTTTTGTAAAATCAGTTTAGAATGTTTAATGGATTATGCACTAAAGTTAGATGTGAAAATGTGTGTAATAGATGCATTTTTGAAATTAGGAGTTTAAATCAATATAGTGGAGATAAATTATATATAACACACACACTCACACTCTCACACACACTAACACACACACGCTCTCTCACTCACACACACTAACACACACACGCTCTCTCACTCACACACACTCACACATATTCCCTCACACACACTCACATACACACTTAAACGCACGCACACTCACACACACTCACACTCATTCACACACACTCATTCACACCACACACACTCACACACACTCACACACACATTCACACACACATTCACACACACTCATTCACACTTCACACTCTCACATTCACACTCTCACATTCACACACACATTCACACTCTCACATTCACACTCTCACATTCACACTCCACATTCACACTCCACACTCACACACTCCTCACACTCACACACTCACACTCACCACTCACACCTCACACTCACACCCTCACACTCACACGCCCCCCCTCACACTCACAGCACACACACTCACAAGCCACACTCACAGCACATCATACACACTCATACACACTCGCATACACACTCGCATACACACTCACATACATTCACATACACAATCACATGCACTCACATACACATCACATACACCACATACACAATCACACACACTCATACACACACACTCATACACACACTCATACACACACACTCCATACACACACTCATACACACACTCATACACACACACTCATAACACACACTCATACACACACTCATAACACACACTCATACACACACTCTCATACACACACTCTCATACACACACTCTCATACACACACTCATTCACTCACAGACACACACCACTCACTCATACACACTCACTCACTCATACACACTCACTCACTCATACACACTCACTCACTCATACACTCACTCACTCATACACACTCACTCACTCATACACACTCACTCACTCATACACACTCACTCACTCACTCATACACACTCACTCACTCATACACACTCACTCCACTCACTCATAACACACTCACTCACTCATACACACTCACTCACTCATACACACCACTCACTCATACACACTCACTCACTCAATACACACCATCACTCATATACCACACACACTCACTCATATACACACTCACTCATATACACACCACTCACTCATAACACACACACTCACTCATACACACACACTCACTCATACACACACTCACTCATATACACACACACTCACTCATATACACACACTCACTCATATACACACACTCACTCATATACACACTCACTCACTCATACACACCCTTCACTCATACACACACACACTCACTCATACACACACACTCACTCATACACACACACACTCACTCATACACACACACTCACTCATACAACACACTCACTCATACACACACACACTACTCACTCATACACACTCACTCACTCATACACACACACTCACTCATACACACACACTCACTCATACACACACACTCACTATACACACACACTCACTCATACACACACACTCACTCATACACACACACTCACTCATACACAACACACTCACTCATACACACACACTCATCATACACACACACTCACTCATACACACACACTCACTCATACACAACACACTCACTCATACACCACACACACTCACTCATACACACACACACTCACTCATACACACACACACACTCACTCATACACACACACTCTCTCTCACACTCTCACACACTCTCACACACTCTCACACACACTCTCTCACACACTCTCACACACTCTCACACACACTCTCTCGCACACTCTCTGCACACTCTCTCGCACACTTCTCGCGCACACTCTCGCGCACACTCTCTCGACACTCTCTCGCACACTCTCGCGCACACACTCGCGCACACACTCGCGCACACACTCGCGCACACACTCGCGCACACTCTCGCGCACACACTCTCTCTTCGCGCACACACTCTCTCTCGCGCACACACTCTCTCTCGCGCACACTCTCTCTCGCGCACACACTCTTCTCTCGCGCACACACACTCACTCGCACTCACACACTCACTCGCACTCACACGTGCTCACTCGCACACACACGTGCTCACTCGCACACACACTTACTCGCACTCACACGTGCTCACTCACACACACACTTACTCGCACTCACACGTGCTCACTCACACACACACTCATACACACACTCACACACTCATACACACTCACACACTCACATACACACTCACACACTCACATACACACTCACACACTCACTCACACACTCACACACTCACATACACACTCACACTC
>BMAO01023126.1:0-69601 GCA_019973975.1 Trichonephila clavata | reverse complement strand
CTATTACGCTTTTCTACAACTTTTTTGGAATCAGGAGTGAGATTGGATTGCTTTGTTTAAATTCTCACCAGACAGCAAGTTAACGTCAATCAATTTGCATCTTTATTTACAATTCTTATCTTATGCAAGTATATGTCGCAATTCTCACAAATATATGTCGATCAAACCGTAAAGTATATTTTCTCCAGGAGCGTATAGCTACTGCCATATCAATGATACGGGGCCCTCAAGCTCTGGGGCCACAAAACGCGTAAATAAAAAATCGCAAAATGTTAAGGGGACACAAGCAAGGGCCTCCAAGGAACTTTGATACATGGCCCCCTCAAGACTAGCTACGCTACTGATTTTCTCCATATTTGGTTTTATTATTGTTCGGCGGACCGCCTATTTGCTCACCCCAGGTCTAATTCAAAAGATACATAAATCAAGTGAAATAAAGTAAACCCTAAAATATTCTCTAATATAGTACAAATAAGTATTTCAATATCACATACTCTGCAAACATTTTTAAGGCTGTTTTTGGCTTATGTTAAAGAATAGGATCCAAATTCGGAATATTTTTTCAGATATAAAAGTACTCAAACATAAATATTATATTCTGGTTTCACTATCTTGTAGAGAACCACTTATTTTATCATACTACTCATTTTTATCCGAGTTGACACATTTTTTTCTTTTATAAATTGTGTTTCGCATTTTGTCTCCTATGCCATAATGCTAAATGAGCTATCCCTTTACATGTTAAAAGAAAAAAAAGCTAATTATTTATAAAATATTTTGAAATTTTAAAAACACTATATTATATTTTAAAAAATGCACGAGTTATAATACAATATCACA
Organism: Trichonephila clavata; assembly: GCA_019973975.1. Lineage (NCBI taxonomy): Eukaryota > Metazoa > Arthropoda > Arachnida > Araneae > Nephilidae > Trichonephila > Trichonephila clavata. The sequence continues at coordinate 68,761 of BMAO01023126.1, read as the reverse complement.
AATTTTTATAAAAATTGAGGCATTTTTTCTGTTCGAAAATGTGCTCCGCGTTAAGTTCACACTCTCGTGCTAAGTTCAACTCTCGTGCTAAGTTCACCTCGTGCATATGACGAAAACAGCCTTAACACTTCGAACACACAGGAGAAGATTTCGAAGTAATACATTTTCCAAACATTCAATATATCTTTGATAAACATCTCTCCACATTTACAAAATCTCACCATTAACCCAGAAATTCATAACCGCCGTGCATTTAAATTAACTATTAGCACCCACACGTGCCATCCCATCTCGTTAAATTGAGACAACCTAACCTCTTTGAAGGCGAACCGCACAACCTTCTCCGCCGTTTCCGTTTCTAAAGACCCTTTGTTCCTAATTCACTAATTGAGCAGACCATAAGCACAACCATTGACCTCACTTTTAACAATTAAAAAAAAGGCAATCCACACGATGTTGAGTTTCGATGCGGGAACACATCAGAAGGCAACAAACAGCAAAGAGAGGGAACGCCTTGGACCGCTCCTCTTAAATGGATCCCTTGCTGAGAGTAAAAAAGAAACTCATTAACAGAAAAACGGAGAGGGAAAAAAATGTTTGTTTTCAGCATGCATTATAAAACACAGTGCCCTAATAGCTCCTAGACCGTGACCCACTTTAAATGTTTCCGCTCCAAGCCGAAAAGACTTCAAGGGTAATTTTAAAACAATGAAGGCATCCAATAATTATCGCTCTTTATATTTTATCATTATCACTCGTTAGGTTTTACAAGCTACCATGATCAACTTTTTTTTTCATGTTAGAATGCTATTAAGATTTGAATGTCTTTTATGCGACAGTTGTAATTCATTGTTTAGAGAAAAAAGAAAGAGAGAAACAAGGAATAAATGGATTTTGTACTACAAAGGATCATCAAACATACTAAATCGAAAAGAAATTCCCAGATTTTTAAGTTAAAAAGATAGTTCAATTAAAAAAAAAGGTACATCATCGAATATAAAAAACGTAACGCTACCAAATTAGTTTTTCACATCAGTAGCATATTACATTTTATACACATTAACTTCAGTAAAAATTAACTCTGGTTTTTTTTATATCATTATAAAACAAGGACGTCAAAAATTCATTTAGAAATAATCCTTAATTTTATTTAGATCGAATACGTCATTAACCTTGTATTTAACTTGAAATAATTTCGAGAGAAAGAGAGAAGTCTGAGCATCGACTTTTTAATATAAAAATAATCACAGAAATACGCGGTGAAAAATAATCACTGAAGAAATACGCGGGGTGTTAAAATTCAGAAATAATAACAATGTTTCATCCTCGTCCCTTATACTGCTTAAGAATTATATATATTCAGTTCACATTTTAAATCAGCCAGCCCTTCTGCCAACAGTGAATTAACATTTAAGAATTTCAAATCTTTGAGGAACGGAAGAGAGAAAAAATCAAAAGAATTTTTTTTTCACCCCGCTTAAGTACTCTTGTTACTAGTAAGGAAACTTCACAACAGCGTACACAAAAATATTTTCACTGTGACAGCAATAAAAAAGGTGTCACTGTATGTTTAAATAGTGATTTAGCAAGTTATACAATACAAATTTTTGAAAGTCAAAATAACAAGACCCAAATGATGTGTGTGATCATTAAAAAAGACATTGTTTAAACCTACTCAGTGGCGTAACGTACGCCACCGCATTGCAGGAGGTCCCTGGATTCTAAGAGGGTCCAAAACTTGACTTTGCAAGGGGTTTCTATTATTCTTCGTTACGCCACTGAACCTATTGCATTTCTTCATATATCAATAACGAAGTTGATTTTTATTAAATTATTTTTTTTATTACTAGCCATTTTTTAAAATTTTTTTCCTTCCATTTTTATACTTAGTTTCTTTCTTATTTCTATTAATATATATCTTACTTTCCACATGTCATATGCCAGCTCCATTGACTAAGTTTTTCTTTAGTGTGATAGCAACATGTTTTGAAAGAGTTCATGGAATTCTAGCAATTGCTTTTCTTCGCTTGCTGTCATATACGAACGCCATCAGACAAGTATTTATCTTTTGCGCGATGGCAACATATTTTGAAATAATTATGAAATTTTAACAGTTGAATTTCTTTTCTTGCTAACAAATGTTGTCACACAAAAATGTAGCAATTGTAAAATGAAATTCGTATTCGTAAAATAAAACTGCTATTGTTTATGATAAAGACGTGTATGTTGTGCGACGAAAGTTCTTTGAATGATTTGCACAAACAATACTTGGATCAAGAAGTTATATCAGGGGTACTCAACTTTTTTTTCCTGCTGGGCCGCATACATATATCAGGGGTACTCAACTTTTTTTTCTGCTGGGCCGCATACATATATCAGGGTACTCAACTTTTTTTTCTGCTAGGCCGCATACATATGTCAGCTATTTCACACAGACCGCAACATGAGGATATAAGGAGGAGGGGGGTTGCTTTAAGATCAAGATAACACTGGAAATTTTAAAAAGTGGAAAAATGATCAAAATATTATAATTCCTGTTTTGCTTCTTTTTTTAAAAAAAAAATTATTTTTCATATATTTTTATTTTTGTCACTAACACTAAATTAGAATCACACACATTTAAGAAACACTCCTTCACACAATTTCTGCATCAATCAACAGTTTCGTATATGATCACCAATAATATAACGAACTTCACAGGATGTCTTTAAACTTCACAGGATGTCTTTACCATTGTGATATAACCACGAACAAAATACTTTGTTGTAAAGATTATTCAAGAAAGCTTTTTTATCACCTCTTGAAAGATATCTTCGAGGGAAAGTGTCATTGAATGATTCCTGTTTATTGGTATTTTTTAAAAAAAATACAGCACTTTCGCCACAAATCAAACAATTACTGATCCATGTTTGTTTTTCACTACAAATTAGTCAACCTCCCAATAGCCCATTAGTCTTGAAACGATATATTTTCTTCAAACATTTTTCGCTTGCAAGATATGAAAGATAGTCAAAAATTAGTTCCACCCATATAATTGTAGGTACTCCACTGTTGTCTGGTATCACAAACCGTAACCATTACAAACAGAAAAAGAATATTAATTCGCACCAGTACGACATCGACAGCCAAAAGCGAAATGGATAGATTTGATTTTTTGACAAAGAATTTCCCACCAAATTTTTAATACAATGTTCTTAAATAAGTGAATTTCTCAGAGCAATAGGCCATGACCGGGCCACTTAAAAAGGCTCGGTGGGCCGCAGGTTGAATATCGCTGAGATAGATGATAGTATTTTATAATAAAATTGTACTTAATATATTTTTCTCCATGAAACGTAAAAGGTTTCACATCCCAGATCTTAACACTTCATCTATCGCTCATTCGCCTTGTTTAATTGTTTTATGTTATTGTGCACCATTGTTCTACGAATGAACATAAATTTTAAAAAGTTGTCTTTCATGTATTAATTTTTCAAAATGTCGGCCTAATTTTTTTTATAATTTTTCAATAAAATCATGAGGAAAGCAAGTATTAAAATCTAAGCTCGTTTGATATTACTCTTTGTTAGTAAGTGAATAAAAAATTTAGCACAATAGTTGAATACACAAAAATTATTAACAATTTATTAATAAAGTTTCCCCAATGTTTCTACTCACAAAAATAACAAGATACTGAAGTATACGATAACACAAATAAGTACATTAATATTATGACTTGGACCGCAAAAACAAGTTATCAATTATCTTACTTGTTCCCACTCATCACATTTTTACTTCATTCAAGCGAATCAACCTACACTCCACCCAAAGCAAACAGGAAATGAGTTGCCAGAAAAGAATTATATGTGACTTACAAATTCTTATTATGAAAGAACATTTCTTAGTATCGTTCCATGAAATTAACCATTTTCATTCACATAAAAATTAAAAGCAATTTTATCTTCGATGTATTGCAATGATAACGCATAATTTAAAATTTCTTTCACTTTATCGGAAGTCAAACCTTTCTTTTTAAAAGTAAATCTTTTATTTCGGTACATTAGCTATCTCATAGGGAAAAAAAACTATTTACAGAATTTTTAGACATCAAGTAGATACATATCCATACTAACTGTTGCATCCATTTTCATCATAAGGGATTTAAGATTAATTTAATGAAAGGAGTAACTTGTTTAAGTAATGCACAACTATAAAATGGAGAAAAAGAAAAAAATTTTACACACGTTAATTTTTAATTTTTTTTAAGTGTAAAAGGGAATTTTTTTCTTTACTGTATAAATTTGGGAAGGCGCGCTTTACCAACGCAATGAATGTGGCAGACTGCTCAACCTAAACATTATTCCATAAGATAATAAAATAATCGAATGCCTCGTCAAATGAGAATAACCTAGTGGTGATCTAACCATAACTGTGTGATATTTATCAAACATAAGAATTGATTATGGTTGTATTATCCGTAAGACTGACAGAGGAGAAAACTTAACGTGAGATAAGGGATCGTAAAACTATTTTTGCTGAATATTTTCTTATGTTGATTGATTATAAAGCGCTGCTGAGGCCAAACTCTACAAAAAACTTGACTTCGGAAAACAGAACATGTTCAATACAAAGAGAGAAAACAATGTTGTTGTTATGATGAAAACACGTTCTGTTACCAACAAAGCACACAATATTTGTTCAGATCTAAAATATTTGCTAATATATTTTGAATGTAAATTTTTTTCCAGAGATCGATTCTATTTTTTTTTTAAACGTAGCCACTGTATGTTTGGTATTTTGATAGGAAAAAGATGTCCCATATACAGATTGAGAAAAGTTCTTTAATATCTCTATAAAGCCTTAAATTTTCCTTGGTATCTTCGAAATAGAGAAATTATGATGTAGATTTAAAAGGTATACTATACACAATGTTTCCAACAGCTTGCGTGTGTATTATATAGATATAAAAAAGGTTCAACACACATAAAAAAGCAGAAAAAATACATAAAATTTCTCCAATATTCAGTGTAAGTCATAAAAATGATAAAAGTAAAACATAAAAATCTCCATTTGAGCTGTTTTCATATCCATTTTTTCAACTTTTACAACGTTTTAATGATACCATGAAAAATACGTTCTTTACATGTAGCAACAATATTCCATTAAATAGGTTGCCTTTAAAATTCCTTTTTATGCAATTACAACATACGAAAGACGAATCCATTATAGTATTAATAGTTTAAATAGCTTAATCTACGTAATTACATAACTGGCTATAATTTATACAAAAAAGCCTAATACCATTTAAATAAAAACACATTACAATATTTGTATTGTTAATTATTTTATTACCAAATGGCAAATCCCATTGTATATTGCTATAACGTGATACACAGTAATGAAAATATCGTGTAAATAAAGCTAGCTTTTCATGAATTTTGCGACTGTAAATTAGTTTCTTGCAATATTACAAAAAAAAGAGGAAAACAACCCTCATTTTTTGCAATATGGAAACCTATCAAAATTACGGAGGGAATTTCTAATTACGTTTGGAAAACATACTTATTTCATAGAAAAACTTTTTCCATAAAATACTCAAAATATTTTTCTCTTTTTAAAATGTAGATTCATAAGAAGTCATGTTTTAACTATACTTATATGTATATAATATAAAAACCGATCAAATTAAGAAGACATATATATTAGCAAAATTTGTTTTCCCAAATTTAATTTTATCACATAAGGATAAAAATATGGAAAACAGGATATTTTCAACAGTGAAAAGGGAAATGAGGAAAAATTAAAGTGGGATAAACTGCGAATTTGATATAGTGAGACCAATACATATTCCCACAATATCGATAAAAACATTTATATCTTATACTAAACAATTATTCAAAAAATCTCATTCATACAGAACCTCACAGCAACCAAGAAAAACGATACTACTACAAATCTCTTTTCATACATATGATACAAACATTAGAAACAATATCATATAAACGTGACCATAGTACCTCGTATATAAATTGCAGTAAATATCCTACAAAAAAAAAACTACGATATAAAAATTAAATCATTCTTTTTATTCAGGATCGCAATACAATGCCTATTTCTGAAAGGTCGCCAACAGTAATCGGATTTAAGCACCGGAACTTGAGACTATTAGCAGAAAAACTTGGCAGCGGATCTCGTTACTGAACGTGACTGCCATACAACACTATCCATACCGTATTGTTGGTTGCGCGTTAAGTGCTTTCTTCAAAAAACAAAGATTATTTATCCGTGAGGTGAAATATTATTCACAAATAAGTTTAAATAATTACCAGAATATGACACTGTGGAAACAAATATTTCTCGAACTTAAGGAATTACAATCACTTGGTTTCGAAGCTAGTAATTTTGATAACATTTAACATCTTTATAGATACCGTACAATCGGACGTATAACGCACACTTTTAACGCAAGAAAATAACTAAGTTCAAAATTAACGGGTGCGCGTTATACGCCCCGTACAAAAAGGAGAGCTTAAAAATGTAATAGAAAAGATGAGTATAGAAAAATATTAGACTTCTACATATATCGAAATACTGTTCACTTGGAAGAAATCACTTTCTTATGAATTTAAAGGGTTGTAGTTCTAGAAGTATACTATTTTTTTCAAAAGCTAGGGATAATACCTCGAATTAATGACTTCAAAACACGTAAGAGCATTGCTCACGAACGTTTCTTCGTAAAAAGGGGGTGTGCGTTACCTAAAAATTAAAAATTGCAGCTTGAAAGTATAGGTGCGCGTTATACGGCGGATTTTACGGTATGTCATTTCTAATTTCATTAATTCCCATCTTTCCTTTACTTTTAAAGATATCAATTTTATATACGGTGTATAACAAACACCCGTAAATTTTTATCTTATTTTTTGTGTTTTACGCCGGATTATAAGGTATATTCTTTATTTAAAAGTTAACATTGATACACGTAATTGTGACACGAAATATGCTTTTTTTGGAACATGAAACATTCTTAAAGGGAAAAAAATATGAAGTTCATACTGAAAAATCACAATTACAGGCATATAAATTCGTATGAAGGAAGAAAATAAAAAATATCATAATTAAATAAGGAAAATAAAAAGAATAATGAACAAAATTTCTAACCACTATCTCTCTCAGCTGAGAACTCCTTTTTCCCCAATCATATCGCCACTGTGTGCAAAAGTATTTTTCAATCACATTTAATATTTTTGCAAATTTTAATTAATTTATTTTAATTAATAGTGAACATCAGTTATAATCTTAGCAGAAAACGACATCCTACAATTCAATCGACTTAAAATGAAAAATGCATAAGGCATTTTCTAAAATTACTCTTAGTTTTTTTAAATTTTGATAACAATATTTATCATACAAAATTTTACCAATTTTAATTCTTGGAAACAACTGCACTGAAATAATATTCTCTAACCTCCCCCCCCCGTCACCCCCTCTTTCTTGAATCATTATTAAATACGGAAACGTAGTAAAACATTTTGCAGGACTATCTAACTTATCAATTATTCCAACAAGAAAAATGTAACATTAACACTAGAAGGATCACATAGCAACTAAAACGAAAGAATACTTTAATGCAAAATAATCTTCAGTGAAATTAATTGCATATTAGATTGGATGACGCACCACAAAAAAAACTTGTCGGATCTCACCCCCGCAAAATTCGATAGCGCATTCAGTTATTTATGAGGAGATATAAGAGAGGATGAGGAGCAACCACAGAATATATTATGTACAGCGTCTACATACCAAATTGATTGGACACAGCAAGACCACGGAGGGAAAATTATGAAAATAGCTAACTACGCCCTGGCGCCACATTTAGGGATGGGTGGGGCACTGTCAATATGAAAAGCAATTCCCAATATTTTCAAGCAAGTAATGAACATACTATTTCCCCGTGTATATTTTAGAAGGAAATAATATTTTTTAAAATTTCATTGAAAACATCCGATATTTTCTTCTTGTAAATTATGTTCATTAAAATTTTTCAAAATAAAATTTTCGATTTTCGTATTTTTAACATGACGTATTTTACTGAAAATATTTAATTTTTTCCATCCAAAATTGATTTTTCATGAAAAACTGGATTATTATATTTCAGTATATGTTTTATAACATATATTATCATAAATAATATTCAAAATTAATATAATTCTAATTTAATACTAAATACAGAGGCGTACGCAAAAGGAGGTTGAATCCCTTCAGAGACTTAAAAGATTTCACATTTCTACTAATGGGCTTCGGATTGGTGTTATTATACCATTGCAGACCTAGTACATTCCCCGGAAGTTGGTATCTCTTTTCAGTGCGGCACAATACACAGGCGGATACCAATTGCCGCCGATAATTTTCACGCCCAGTTTCCTCCCTAGAGGGAGGCACCTGAGCTCTGATAATGTGCAAACCTGTACGTGAATTTAATTTTGCAGAGTGCACCAAAGTCAAACAGACACTCTACGTATCTTTTACATGCCGTATAATCATACGACATGGCCGCTGTCGATTTTCTGCATCATGAAAATCCACCGACTTTGGCCCGGGTCGAACCCGTAACCCTAGGGTGCAGAAGGCCAGCGACAAACCAACCACGCCACCCAGTCTCGTTTCTCATTTTTACCACAAAGATTTCCGTTTCACGTTGTGGTTTACGTATTTTTAGAATGTAAACCCCATAAGAGAGAGAGAGAGACCCCTGTGTACGCAAAACAATTAAACAACAGGCAAAAAAATAGCAAGACAGTAGACAAAACAGAATAACCACAGTACTACTGTGCATTACTATATATTTAACAGCTCCAGAAAGCATAATAATTTTTTTTTATTTTGAACAATTGACTTTTCAAATTTATGTCACCTAAATAATATATAATGTCTCTTTTCACGAACTTATCTCCAAGAAACGTCTTTCTTTTAGAAACTTACAAATATAATAAAATTTCTAAGGGGTCACGATCGATATTTAAATTATTCACATAAGGCTGAGGCAATTTATAAACAATAAGTGCGTCAAATTTTTCATTTGAAGCGGTTTAAGGAATAAAAGGAAAATTTCAACAAAAGGCTAAAATAAAGGAGGGGATTTATTCGCTGGGGGGGGGGCGATTTATTTTCTTTAAAAGACAATAAAGAATATTCAAATTGCAAATTGACACTGTGGTTGTGTTTTTCAGAAATATTCATTTTTGTTCATTTAAATTTTTGAGACCTCACTTTTCATAGTAAACAAGTGAATATCGTGGAGATAAAATACACGCTATAATAATTCTATGAGATCATCAATGGAAGCATGAATGAAAGTCGTTATCTGAATACGATCTATCCATTTCCCAAGGTTGAGGCTTTTGAAAAAAATGGGCGTCAAGTTTGAAAGTAGGTTTGCTTTTTTTTATTTAAAAAAAGGCAACAGAAGCTTTATTTGTAAGCAGAGTGACACATACGCAACTATTTTTTACGTGTGTATCGACATTCAACACTCTATACTTGTGGCAATCCAAACACTTTTTATTTTAATAGCGTAGTCATATTTCTAATGAGATTCCAATTACAGAAGAATTGAAGCGTCAGCATTAACCAGACACCAAGAATATAATTATCAAGACTTTTAAATAAGAATAAACATTTCACGGTAAAGATAACAAATTACACAGCAAGTACATTTTAACAATATGGTAAACAGATAAACATCTATAACAAACTTTTTTTTCCTTTGCTTTTTATTTTCCATTTTCAATTATGATTTCAAGAATGCCATATGTATTACATAAGCAATTATTTGGCCATTTTCTCCTAATACACAACATAAATTATGTTATGACATCATGACAATTCCAGAAACCATAAAACTCCCACATTCATTTAGTCAGTCATACAGTCGCACAAAAAAAGGAAACCATTTCAAATTCCCAATCTTTCAGACAGACATTCAAATAGCAGTTTTTACATGCATAACCAAACAAGCAATATACATCATTAGTACTATAGACTCAATCGAATCTGCTGGTCTAAAAAGAGAAATTCTTTATAGTTAAGGGGTAGGACGAGTTATCGATCCCGTGTGGGAGCGGACAGTGTTGTGGGACTGGCGGCACCAGGATTCGTGGCGCCAAGAGATTTTCCATCTACATTGGCTACTTTTATTACAGCCTTTGACTTGGAAAGGATACAAGGTTTGTGGACTCAAAAAGGTTTCGCTCTTTGAATAATTTTCTCTTAACTGCTTCCTCATTTTTTAAGTGCAAGTAAACAGAATGCAGACTCGTGGTTTAAAAGAAATGGCAAATGGTTATTGGGAAAGCCATCTAAGTTTTAAAGAGAATGAATGACTTTTAAACTAGATGTTTTTAAGTAGACAATCTTAGTAAAAAGCTTATATATATATATATATCTTAATTTCTGAATTATTGATTATTTGTGTTTAAAACTCTTTGAATAGTCATTTCGTTTAATAATGTAATTATTGTTCAATAAATTCAAAAACGAATATCACTTGCAAGGAAATGAGATGTCAATACATCAGATGACCTCGTCGTGAATTCTAATTCTTAAGGAATGTTTTAATGTTAAAACCCTATTTAACAACATTTAATTGAAAAATAATCAAATTAAACTGCATTTTATTTTATAACGTTGGGATAAAATAACAGAAACAAACGTTATGAAATGCTTAGATATTGGAAATTATAATGATTTGGTATTAAATAAATCATAACACATACACAAAAATACTTATTATTCTAAGTTTATTGCTAAAAGTCTGTGAGTGAATGTTAATTAACTTCGCACTATAGAGCAAAAAGAAGGCTATTAGTGGAATACCCAAAGGTACTGAGGTCACTCGAAAGGGTTAAGAGCTACAAATCGGTCCCTTAGGAAAGCAACCAACCCCGCAATCAGCCAGGATCTTGTGATTTTGAGCCTCAATAAAGTGACGACACCAGAGCTGGCACCTCCCTCGCCGAACTTCCAAACCAGACCAACTGGAGGTCATTCAACCGCGACAGATTTAATGCGTATCAGTGCCTCTACACGGTGGGTCTTCAATAGCACTTCTCCAATTCATGACACGCCGGACACGAGTTCGTGACCATGACGTCGGCCACAAAGAAGGCTATAAGACGCGTGTGTTAACATCATGATAAAAAGTAATTGCGAACAATATGATTAAAATAATTCTTATTACACTGTAATTTTTACAAATATTTATTTTATTTTCAAAACAGTTTTAATTGAAAACCTAACTTAATAGCAAACTTCAACATAATAAAAATAAACGATTTTCACAGACGATCTGCGCTATTAAAAAATTCCATCTGTAATACTCCAAACATCAAGCAAGCAATCGTGTGATACTCATTACATATTTTCATCTGTATAACTTTTTTTTTTTTAATTGTAACCGTTGGACTCTCAAGCATATTATGGCATGTGTTTTTAACGAAAATGAACAAAATATTTCGAATTCTGAAAACTGAAAGCATGCATTTCATAAACATAAAACAAATATTTTGAATATCTACTCCACTGGCATTCTTAGTAACCATAAACATTGCAAATAAAAGCATATATGATTAGTTATTGGTCATAAAACAGATATAGGGGTGAAAAAAACATCAACATGTAAATCGTATTAGAGCAGTAAAACTTTTTTAAAAATTTTGGCAACTGATGGTCAATACTTTTTTACTCCAAGAAACCAAATACACTCTGACACAAAAGGAAAATTTCAAAACAACACCCATCATAATAAAAACTTAACTTTAACAAATTTGAAAAACTATTTACAGCGCAATCATTTATAGAAATATTACAAAGAAAATTTGATCAAATAAAGTTAATTGTCTGTATAAAAAAAAGAATTCCAATTTAACGGGTTTGTTTAAAACTTCCAGCAAAGGATGACCAAAACACTGCATTCGAAGGGTAAAAAAACCTTAAGCAAAAAGCGAAATTCTATTACAGAAACTTCAAAAAACTAGTGTTCACTGTACCATACATAAGGAATGAAATTTCTTACTTAAAACAAAAACCGGTTGAAAAGGAAAATTAAGAGAACTCTTTCAATAAAATCAGTGGTTGTTTTTGAAAAATTGGAACCATATCAATGCAAATTACTCTGTTTAACAAATGTTAATTCTCTCGCAAGAAAAAAAGTAAGAAAAATAGAACCCAATAATTCATCCAACGTCACCTTATTTCTTTTATTTCCGTACTACAACGAACTATCAAGGAAAAACAGTTCTGTTTTTCTTTATTCTTGAACTTTCATTAGTTCCTTTGGATGCGCGCCATTTGGCGCAACTAGTAGGTAAGAATAGTTAACGAAGGACAAATACCTATCCCTTGAAGAGTCGTCTGTTCGCCAACACCTGGCTGTTGTCTCTTCCCGCGATCATGTTTTCACACGATTTCATTGAGAAATCTCTTTGATGTGTACCGCTACGAACTTCATTGGGAAAAGATATAAATGTTTTTAAAAATTTTCGAACACACTATGACATATTCCTAATACAACAAAATACGTTTAATGAGAAAACGCTTAAAATGAAATATTGGTCAACACGAAATAATACAACGGTCCGGACAAACTACTATGTATTTTTATGCATTTTTTTTTTTCTTTTAACATGAAACGAAAATTGCTTGACACGAAAAGATTTCCCGTCTGAGCATGAACAAAAATTTGGAAAACACCAGCGGCGGAGGCGAGATTAAAGCGGGGTGTGGAATGAAAGAGCGGTGGTTTCCCATGTTTCAGAGAAAGGAAGCTAACTTTGCTTTGAAATACCTTTGGAATAGCCTGTGACACGGGCCAATTTTGTTTATCTTAGCTATTTTCAAACTCTCTCCATCCCTACACAAACGACACGCAAAAAAAATCTCATCTCACTCACATCAGTTGGTTTTGTACGGTGAGAAGTACATCGCAGTATGAGTAGAAATCAGCGAGTTTGATTCGTTAAGGGTGAAATGAGTAATAAAAGGGACGACCATGAACAATTTGTGATCAATTTGATACTAAAAAAGACAATGCAAATAATAATCAGATTATTTTCTAAAAACTCAATAAAAAATATTTTGTTTCTCAAAGAACTTGAAAATTTTGAATTAAATTTCATCGAGTTCTTGTGAAGGTTTTGTTTCATTGATTTTGTTGAAAATGTGTTTTTTTTTTCTCAATATCCTCAACGCAAAAGAATATTTTAGTCCCCCTCAGTTTCTTGTTAAGCGATTTTCACTGTATATTAGGTAACATTCAAAAGGATATTATGATCATGGTTGAAAATCACGAGATCCGTTATCAATCGCCTTCCTGTAGCTATAGAAAACGAATAGAATCATTTCAATGAAAAAACAATAAAAATGCAATTGTATTTATATACATTTCATTAATTTTTTTAAAAAAGCAGATGTTATGTATTTCTTGCGTTTTTAACTCTGTCTACAATTCTAAAAGACCACAAACCATAGAAAATATTAATTTTAATTTCAATTTTTGGGTAATAAAATACACAATCACACATGTTACAGTTCATAAAAAAATATTTTATAACCTCAGTTTCTTGGCGACTTTTGTCTACTTTTCAAACTCCTTTATTCGATACATATTTTAAAATATCGTTATCAATAAACGTTGCATAACGACTCCAAAGAATTAAACCTTAAGTGGTTGTGTGTTAGAATGATGTTTTGATAAGATTAACTTAATTAGGAAGAAGATCGATTCATTAACAGGGCAAATCGCTTTAAATAGATTTCTGACGACGGATATAAATAATTGCTTTCAAAGATTTATAATTTCTTACGATAATTCTCTTCGCGATAAGAGCTTCTATATACACTGTTTCAGATTTCATTATCAAGTCCATATCAACCCTTGAAAGATCTCCAAGGATGTTTCAAGATATTCAAACCTATCCTGGACTTACTATTTAACTTATGCAAGATGATGTAAGACAATTTTTAACAAAGATTCCTAGCAGACCTTTAATCTGTTTAAAACCCGCATGTTGACATTTTAGTCAATATAATAATGGATAACAGAATTCTATTTTCAGAGTTCCAAATTTCTTAGCCTTACTTCCCCTTTCCAGGAATTTCAAGAAAATCTCGGGAAAAACAATTATTCATGTGATTCCCAAAAATGCATCAAAATTTGTAAAAAATCTAAAACTTAACAACTACGCAACCTTAGGCAATTCATAAATTCCGTTATTTATACTCTTTAAAAAGTTGAGAAACCAAAAAAATATGCAAAATAATTATTTCTTTTTAGGGTACATGAATTTTTGAAAAATTATCGATTTTCACTTTTTTATATTTTCTAAAAGTCCAAATATTTTCCTTTAAAATGATTTATGATATGAGGAAATCCGATAACTTGAAGTATTTTTATTTTAAAAAAAGAAGCTATTCCTTGACGCGCATCAAATGAGCTCTCTCCTAGAAGCATCTGTGTTTTCCCTAGCATTAGTTTCTGATGAGCGCAAATCCATATGATGTTCAAGTGGAAAAATTAGAGTGTATTGGTCTTATCGAAAAGTATATCCGTACTCGCCTTTCGGATCTTAAAAGCGAAACAGAGAAAAAAAAAGTTAAGTGATGGAAAACCTGTCGGTGGAGCCTAACCGACTCGCCGACATTTTAATATAAAAAATTCAAAGATATTATGTTATAGCTATTATAAATATTACCAATGATCTACACAGCATCAAAACTGCTATTTGGGGTGTTTATTTTCATTTTCTGTCTTCAAATGAGAGCCCTCAACATGGGCTGTGTCCTGCGATTATAAATGCCTGGTGCAAGTTTCAAAAGACAGAAGCTGAATGTAACGAAAGGCACTATGATCATAAACACAAACACCATAAAGAATTAACTGAAGCCAATTTTTTGAGATCTAGGTGATTCTATGTTATTAAGAAAATTTTTATATGGAAAGACCCAGAACCCCAAAATGAGTCAGTTAATAACACCATATGGTCATGTGATTCCAAGATCTACATTTGCGGAGTTAAAAACTCTAAAATTAGGGATAAATATGGCTATTGCACCGGTCAGTATGAGTCATGTAGCAAAATTAATTATCTTAAGACATTGTGATATTGAACCAAGTTATAACTGTGTCATGCTTCAAAAAACTAGATTCACGTAAGATTCGTGTAGCCCAACGAAAGCATCTTGAGATCCCAAAAAAGGCAAAATTGTTAAAAACAAAGAAAAAAAGAAAATTAGAAGAATCCTTTATATGAGTAGAGAGTAAAAAAAATGCTTCATATGCTTCTAAAAAGAACTAAACAAAATAAATGCTCAAAAAAATTACAATTTTTTACTTGAAAGCCTGTTTTTAAAATGTAAAATTTCTCATGTTATGTACCTTTTTCTTAAAAACTACTTATCATATAATCATCAAATTTTTAGTGAGCATACTTTTAACATGTTTATAATTTTTTAAAAAAAAGACAGAAGTGCTGGTTTATCCATTGGGCGCTTGGAGTGAGCATCCAGGGGCCTGGAGAGGTTCGGTATAAGTTTCGATCATCCAGTACCAAGGAGACCCTTAGATCTTTTGCACGCAGGACCCGAAATTAGCTTAAACCAGCACTGGTAGCATCTAAAAGCCTAGTGAACTCAGTAAAAGATTAATACCGCCTTCTTTAAATATTTGCAATGTGTGTGATAAATATCAAAGTATACTTGATAATATTAGAAAAACCAGGGAAGGAACCTGATGTTTCTTCAAGAATATATCCCTCTGGAGAGTGTAATTTGATCACATTTGGATTGCAGGTAAAAACGTCAACCACAGTAAAAAAAAAAGAAACCCAAGCTGACAAAATGAGGCCGCAGCCTCAATTAACAAGAGAATACATTGGTTTCTATAGAGACAAACGCAGAAAAAACAAATCGGGTGTATCCATCTTTTGGTCAGTCCCTATGAAAGACAAACTGGGTCTTCGAAAAACGAAAGTTATACGCACAGAAATTGTCTAAAGACAAATTTGCTTTAGAACAGAAGAAAAATCTGTTGTACGTTTCTTCTCGTTATCATTATCCTTTACACAAAAGCGATGTTTAATATCGCTCACCTGTTATGAAACTTTACATGACACAACAGAAGTGTAGTTGGGTCGTAACTACAAAAGACCGGAAGAGAACTATGTAATTAACTGTTTACTCAAGGCCTCATGGTCGTGGCGAGACAGGAACTTTTTCCTGCCTTTGCTCACATAATAATACCGTGATTGCCAATACTCAAAATTCATAGACAACAATAAGCCTTTTTTAAACAGTTTTCATTTTAATTATAAATATGCTCCTAATAATTATGCTCCTAAACACTTAGGTTTTTGCTAAATTTATAAATAACATATACATATATATATTTTAATTTCATTTCGTAATTTCACAATCAAATTAAAACTATTATAAGCTTATAAAACAAATTGTTATCCTACAATTAATATATATTATATTCATTGTTTTTATTATTTTATAATATGTATCTATAACAGATTCTTTCATGTATAATAAAATTAATTATTATAAATTATCTTTCCTTTAAACAAAATAAAATAGGGAAATTTTTTTTTTCCTAATTTTGAATTTGATAAACTGACTTCTTTACAAATAGCAGAATGTAGAAAAAAATTACGTACAAAAATATAAGAAACGCATAATAAAAAAAATTTACAATTATTATTCCGTAGCAAGCAAATTTTAACTGTGTTTATATTTCATATCCTCTTTAATTACTTCTTTAAAAAAACTGCATTTAATATCAGAAGTCATGATTAAAAAAATGCAAGTGTAGTATTTTTAATCTGCAAAATCTTTCCTCGATTTTAAGGCGCTGACACAAAACTAATGAACGTCTATACCTAATTAAACCTCCAAAACAAAAATCAAAATGCTTTCAATTTTGTTTTTTAATAAGACAAACTATTATTATAAAAGAATTTTTCTTCATTTCATTCAATATTTCTTAATAGAAAACAGTATATTTTTCGTTTTTTGAATCTTTATTAGAAGATGACGGTGTAGGAAATCATAATTATAGTTAAACAAAAAAAATTTCTTGGAAGATTAATTTTTGTTGACTAAGTCATTATTTATAGATGTCGAGAGATTATTAATACTACTGTTTGCGGTTTCACAAGAATTTTTTTAAAAAATGAAACCATGCTTAAAAATAACTACCTCATCGGAAATTAATGCAAAATAAATGTCTCTAGTTTATAAGCTTTGAATGCAGCTTTTCTCACGATTCCTCAATTCTACATCGCAAATCTTAGAAAGGCATGGAAAACGCAAAATAGATGGAAAATACCAATACAAAAAGAGCACTAACTTGAATCTTTTCATAAAAAGATGTTAACCAAGCATGGATACTTCTACACTACAATTCATTACAAATTCATCAATTATAATTATATGCAAATAATCTTACTGTAATTACATCAGAAGACAAGAATGTTTTTTGCGAAACCTCTTGCTCAGGGCATCTCACGTTCTTTTAAAATTAATGAAAAAGGTCATTGGAAACAATTTTAGAATTATAACTCTTTCACTGACATTTTTGAGAGTAGTCAAGGTAACGGACACGTGGCTGACATGTCATGAGTTCGAAACTTGTACTGGGTACCGATGCTTGTAAAATATGTCGAGGCTCAAATGTCTTCCCGTTGGTGCGGTGTGAATTAGGAGAGTGTGGTACCAGCTCAGTGTCGTCCTCGTCACTTGACGATGGTACCAAATTACGGGGTCCGTCCCCAAAAGCCCTAACGTAACTAAATAGTGCGACGTTAATATTTACTCATTGAGATTTGATTTTCTATCTGAAACGTCGATAAAAATAGTTAGCTACTTTTATCTTATTTTTTTTTAGAAAATAGAATTTACTTTAAAAAAATAAATCTTAAAATTTCACATAATATATACCAGGGGTCAGCAACCTGTGGCACGAGGTACAATTCTCAGTGGCACTCTGCACTACTCTGTAAGTGACTCTCCCCTCAATTTTTGTGTGGAGGGAAATCGATAAATTTGCAATGCACCTTATTTGACAAACATCTTCAGAATTAAAGAACATGTACGGAATTACGAAAAATTTGTGAAAGATAACGCTAACGATAAATTAACAGCTATTTTGTAAATTATTGAATGTCATTTCTGGAGAGATTTCAATTGTTTGAAGAGTGAAAGTTGCATATACTCTGCCTTCCACTTTTGGTTCTATATATCTAATTAAAAATCTCTCCTCACGTCAAAAATATTTCAAAATCGCAAAGAAATTGTTTAACAACTAACTGAATGCTCAGAATCATGTCCAATTGAAAGTCACAAATTATACTCCTGACTTTACGACATGAAAGTAGTTAAAGTGGTGAAAAGCACTAGGTCCGCATTAAAACTCTTTTATTTATCTTTTTTATTAAACTATAATGAAGGGAAATACTTCTATTTTTTGTTGTCTATTCCTTATTTTAATAAATATGTTTTAAAATACATAATATATATGTATAATTTTATTTTTATTTTCCTGAAGAAATAGTTATGCTTCACGGTTTTTACTCCCCTGTTAAGAAATACATTTAAATGATGCAAAATTAATATATAATACAAATGCAAATATCTATATTATCGACCTCTATTCTCTATAACTCTTCATGCAATACCGCGGGAATCGTCTACTCAAAAACGTCCTACTGTGTGGCAGGCTGAATTATATTGGTTGATTTTGGTTTGGCACGCCACAGCTAAAAGGTTACTGACACCTGGTATATACACAAAATGTAGAGTATATATATACACTCCCGGCGGAAAAATATCCATACTTACGAATTATAAAACAAAGGAATTTATAATATATTAAACTGTAAAAGAAACAAAAAATGATTGGCTGAATTAAAAAAGGAAAACCCTGAAATATCTCCTTATTCTAAAACCGATTCGTATTCCAGACATCGTTAAGAAGGTCGAATTTCTAGTTTAGAAATCAATCCTCTTACTCAAAAAAAAAAAAAGCATTGCAATGAGTCTGGGGATGTTCGGTTAAAATAAAATTTGTTAAAAATTAAGGATTAGTCATGGGTCGCCGTTTGTATGATATATAAAACTATGTTACTGTATACCGAAACGGGGTCGCAGGTGGTCCCTGCATAGGCACCTAAAACCTAAAGAAGTCTTGAATAGCATAACTAAATTATTATTCCCATGAAGATTAAAGTAGTATTACTTTCCGAAAATTATCTGTTACAATAAGATATATTACTTCACTGAAAAAGGATGTAATGCAAAATACAAGATGAGTACTGCGCGTACACTATCTGGCCAAAAGTATCCGGACACCCAGTGGTATGGACTTAGAGCGTCCGTCCTGAGGCACATATTAATATGATGTTGGTCCTCCTTTTGCATGGATGACAGCCTGCACACGTTTGGGAAGACTTTCCACCAATTTTTGATAGGTGACCATATGAATTGCTTTCCAGGTGTCCATCACAGCTGAAGTGAGTGCTTGCAGTGAGGATGGTCGATTTGGCTCGCTACATAATCTAAGCTCTAATTCGTCCCAAAGGTGTTCTATTGGATTTAGATCGGGGCTCTGAGAAGGCCAGTCCAGTTTTTGAGCACCCATTTCGTCAAACCACGTCTGTGCAAGCTTTGATGTGTGAATGGAGCAGCTATCCTGCTGGAAGAGAAATGGGCCTTCCCCGAAATATTGCCATAGAGTTGGGAGTGCAGCATTGTCCAGAATGTCCACATACATCTCAGAGTTCATGTTTCCAATCACAGGAACTAACGGACCCAGGCCAAACCACTAGAAACACCCCCACATCATTATGCTTCCACCACCAAACTTAACAGTCGGCACAATGCACTAAAGAAACGTTCACCGGGCATCCGCCAAACCCAGACGCGTCCATCCGACTGTAAAGCGAGATTCATCACTCCAAAGAACAGTTTTCCATATGTCCACAGTCCAATGACGGTGAGCTCTACACCATTGCAATCAATGCTTCGCATTCTGTGGAGTGATATTTGGCTTTTGAGCGGCTGCATGATTATGGAATCCCAAGTTTTTTAACTCTTGGCGGACAGTCCTGCTGCTAACACTAATTCCTGATGAACTTTGGAACTCCTGAGAAATTTCCACCAACGAGGACTTGCGAGTTTGTTTCACTACCCTTTTCAGAGTTCTACGGCGGCGTTCACCAAGTATTTCGGCCTTCGTTTTTCTGTCGTTTCACTGCCTCGACGTTTCCACTTCACAATTACATCACTCACAATGGATTTAGGCTTCTGTAGAATGTCCGCAATCTCACGAACTGATTTCCTACAAAGGTGGCATCCCACTATAATACCACGATCTAACTCACTAAGCTCCTTTGACTTACTCATTGCCTCACAAACGCATAAATGCAATCTGACAAACCATTACCAACACTTATATAGCTTTCAATTACGTATCAAATTGCGTCACTCGCCAGAACCCCTTTTTTAAAAAGTGTCCGGATACTTTTGGCCAGATAGTGTATTATAAGTGATACATGAATGTAAAGAGAAATATACTAGTTTTTTTTTTCTGTAACAAATGTTCAATATGTGACCACCCTCTTGTTACACGGCATACGTCCAATCCAGTTGGTTCCATGCATTTTTCAGCACCACTCTATCAATGATTCATATTGCTGCACAAATGTCATCTATGTCATTTGTTAATTGCTAATGATACGGCTTGAAATTTTTATTTCTTTCGTAAAATTTTCCATACCGTTTTCTCGGGCATTCCACGTTTACAGACGGACACTCTCGTAGACCTTCTCTGTATACTTTCAACAAAATTCTTCCTCGTCCTCTCCACTGTTTCTTCCGTGAATCTTCGCAGGCCGCTGCTTTTTTTTTACACATGAAAACCATCGCAAAATGCTCCTGTTGGTTGTTGCTTCTTTTCCATTACAATTTCTAAAAGCACGTTGCACAGAAATAACTGAAAAAACCAGTGCATACTCTAATATGCAAAAACTTTTCTCTGTCATTGTCGCCATGTTTGGATTTCAATCACAGTGATTTATTATGAACGTGCTCTATTGATCATTAACGAAAAAAACAACAACTTGGTATATTTCTCTTTATATTCACGTATAACTTATTGTAACACAAGCAGTAGTTTTCGAAAATTTGATTTTTTAAAATCAGGTGTATCATTTGTACTCACCATGTATTATACTACAATTACGTTTCAGTAAAATACTAAAATTGTACACAAATGACTTTCCTTATTCAGTATAACAAATACTTCAGTTTGCTACATATCTGAATTTAATAGTTATGAGTACATTAAATAAAATCCGTATTTTGAATCCAGCTATTTGACGTTGAAATCAATTTTGATAATCCTCTTCAATGATTACAAAAATACTACTCATATATACTACAATTATGGCTAATGTCAGTAAAAAATTCACACAATCATGAAAAAGAATTCTAATCGTATCCTCGTACATTTCTGTAATAATCCTTAAGTTTTATTTTCGAAAATATTCAATAAACAATAAAACAAAATCTTTCAGATATTACAAATAGATTTCTTTTTTCCCTCCTCTACCCTCTTTTCTCTTTTTGCCTACAAACCACAGAAACGAAATACAGGAATTTTTTCCCGTGCATTTCAGCTCCAGCTAAAAATAAAATTTCACTGGGAAAAAAAAGAATGAGAAGCGTTTCGCTAGGCCGTTTAAGTGCGTTTTAGAATTACATTTCACATTTCATGGCAAAGACAAAATAATGACGAATATCACCTCTTAAAATATTTCCAGTTGGGTCATGGCTGTTGTAGTAGAGATTTACGCGTACTCATTGGGACTATTTTTGTCACAGGGGTACTCAAATGCGATGATTTCAAAGAAAATTGCTTTGCGCATTTTTACTTTTATACATGTTGAGATGGCACAAGGCTAAATCAATGAAAAATCCATGAATCAAAGATTAATTGTAAATAAGCAATTAAATAAATACGTAAAAGCTATCCGGAATAATTGCTATTCTACGGATGATACCTCTTTTAAAATCAATTTTTTAACGAGTGGAAGGTTAAAAGAAAAAAACATTTAAGATTCAAACAATTATCAATGAAATTAATTTTAAAAATCAGAATAAATTTTTAAAACTGAAGGAATAAAAATATATTAAAAACATGAATCACAAAATAATAAATTTTTATACATCAACAATGCAGAGAGGGCGAGCAAAATATCCATAAAGATTTAAATTTCTTATTTAAATTTTTATTCCACGGAAATATAGATTCATTCTAAAATAACAATAAGCAATGTCGTTTTAATTATTTCTCTTTTTCCACAAATTAAATTTAAATTATTTGAAATAACACATATAGTTATCTTCCGATTGATTTTAGAACATTCTATATTCGGTATTTTTACTTTTTACTAATAATATTTTTTATTTGCAATAAACAAAAAGCATTCATATATTAAACACACATGTTGCAAATCGTAAGAGCTCACTATGCACCCCAAAAAATTATCCACATTGAATCATTTATCAATTAATAAAAATTAATTGCTGAATTATCTTATCATTTTAGGAAAATTAAGAAAAATGATAAGAAAATATTTTGAAAGATAACCTGGATTACTGGATATAAAAAATCCATGAAGGAAAAACAAAAACATTTCAACAAATATGGAATGATCAAAAGAAAATAATATCCTACAGCAAACACAAAAATTCAATCTTGGCTCATTTTCACAAGCATAGAAATATAATTAGCATACCGGTAATTTACAATGTCAAAACCATATTAATTCTAAAAAATGATTTAAAAAAATGTTGTACATGTGTTAATTCTCATGCAAAAGCTTTTAAATGTGCTTCATTTATACATAGTTTGGATAACATTCGCAAGAAGGTCATGAACCTTGTCCTTGTAGACACATTTTCTATCATTTCTCAGATGAAAGGTCTTTGAGAACGACATCTGCTAAGTGCCGCTGTTGGTTAGGATAAATTGTTGCACTCATTGTATTTAATAGAAAAATTACCTCTGAATTGTGTGACTCTTGCACTGCAACAATTGACATGAGGTCATCGTGTTGGTGAATGATGTTCCCTGTATAGAGTGTCTATTAATCCTTATCAATGTTGAGATCGAAAGATAAAGTGAGTTCAATCTTATTTTCTTCCTACATTTAACAAAGACTTCTTTGGATAGTTTCTTAAGTAAACTCAAAATTTTACAGCATATTTACTGTTTGAACAGAATTCAGGCACAGAAAGTTACATACCTTTAAGAGCGCAAGCACTGTATTTAATAATAGTTGAAGCTGATTCCAGACGCCTTTTAATAATTACTCAAATTATCAAACAGAACTCCAGATGAATATTAATAATATATTAATTAAATATAATTAATTACATATTAAGTTTATATATAAACCAGCGTTAATTATGCATTGCAATTCTTTTCTCAAACTAAAAAAAACATATTTAGAATAATTACAAAAGATGCCAACTGAAGCAACATAATTTTTAACAGCAAACGATTATATATCAGCAAATAAATTAAGCAATCAGATAAATGAATTGAAGCAGACGATAATATGTAAGAGAATTTTCAACCTAAATCGTATCTATAAATACTGTACAATTTAAATAGTTGATTAAAAATTAGTTCAAAGTAACGAAAAGAAATTATTATAGAACTAAATATTTTGCAATACGAAACAGGCAATAAGGGTTTACAAAATGCAAAAAACGTAGAGATTTAAAAATAATTAAACTAGCATTTTAAAACATCAAAGGTGAAAGAGAAACTTTCAGATTTTATAGTATAATTTATTTCAAAATAATATTTGATTTAAAAATTAACAATTTCTGCTTACAAATCAAAATAACAAATACCTTGAATTTTCTGTAATTAATAATCAACACAATAATTAACAGAAAGGCATATGAAGAGCTAGTTAAGATCCAAAAAGCAAGCAAAATGAACCATCCACAAGACATATCAAGAATCAAGTGAGATAAAAATTTATCTTTATTAGAATAATAAAAAAAGCGACTCGCGCGCAATACAAACTTTTCCATAACGTGGCAGAATTTTAAAATAAACAAATGAGTGACAATATAGAATTTAAATTTAGTTACACTTCAAACACTTTTGAAGAGGATTCCATAGATTAACTGTTATATACATTTTAACACAGTTAAACTAATATTTAATTGTTTTGTGTAAACTAAAGCATGCTCATTAAACTTTAAAGATATTTTATAACTGTCATGAGATCAATTCCATTATTTTCAACAGAATTCTTTTTTTAAAAAAATGTCGGTAAATAACATTAATATTATAGTTTGATTCTTAACTAGCTAAATTTTGTTTTTCTGTTTAAGGTGAAGTAAATATGAAATTTTAATTGATTACAATGATAATAAATGAAAAACTATTTTTCCAAAATAAACCCCGAAAAATTCAGAGAATTAACAGAAGTTTGTCAAATAATAAGCCTGAAGAAAAAATTTGGTACTTAATCTTGAGATGCTAGTTGCATTACGGTTCTACTGATTATAGTTTCAATAAATGTTCATAATAGATTTAATAACAGATTTTTCAAAATATTTTTCACGAAATATCCTAAAAAGGTCTTGTATTAATCCTTATATAATCTTCCCGTCTCTTTGAAACACACTTTATATGTATGCTGCATAACTAAAACACATTTCAAAATTTTTGTATTTCAACTGTTGCCACTATAATTACGTAAATTAACTTATTTGAAACAATTCATAATCGGTTACTGCCAAAAACAATATTTCAACAACTGTAATTATTAATCCATACATCCTGAGGGGAAGCGCTTATTTTTTTTTTTATCTGTAGTTTAATTCCTCATTTAAATCCGAAATAATATGACATCCGCAATCGGGATTTCTGGGGGTTCAAGGCAAAAGCTCTTGCCTAACCGGAAAAATAGCATTTTTTTTTTATCATGCAGCACTAACCAATCACAAAAGACTAACCACTGCCTCGTGCTCTTGGGGGGAGGGGGGGGAGTAATCCGTCATCCTTCCTTGATATGATCATAAAATAAATACATTTTTCACAGACAACATACACGGAAATGCTTTAGATCCGAAAAAATAACACACGACACTTTCCCAAAAGCATGTCTTTACTCGATCTGAGCATCAGTTTCGAAAATGTTGTGGACTGTTATGACAGGTGAATTATACAGCTGTCAAGTATTTGTTTTCGGGCGCGTGTGTTTCTAGTCTTAGTATGTATCTTCCCAGTGAAATCTCAACCGTTCTTTCAACGGCTATCCCTTACAGTTTACGAAATCATAACATTATTAAAACTTTCTATTGAATAAATAGAACTTTCTTTGAGTCTTAAATCTGGAGGAAGCGGTTTTATTGCACTGTGAAAACGAAAGCACACACATCATTGAATTCTTTCAAAGAACACTCAGGATGTGTAATGAATACGTCAACTCTTAAGTGTTCGTTGAAAAAATAATCTTGTGTTCACAAAAATAATTATTTTTCCTCAGGAACTGAACTCTTATCAACACATTAACATATACTTTAGATTCCACGAAATGAGAGATAAATTGATTTACCCATTTAGCTTCACTTCATTAAGGTTATTCTTCGACGAAGTTTTCAAGATTCATGATTCACGTGCATTGATTGCTGACATACTTTTCGAATGAGTCATAAAAGATTTCGTAAGCGTTGATTTATTAATTCATTCCCTTTTTCACAAGTTGATGCAATCGATATGATCTCAAATAAGCCATCTGTTCATTTGAAACTCACACCCCAAAAATTACTATTCACCATCATAGAAGAGAGAGAGGTTAAATTTTATTAATTGAACTTGATTAAACGCGCGTATAAGACTTCAGAACAAACCAAACAGCATTTTTTTATGACGTGTTTTTTTTTTTTTTATGTAAGACCTATAAAAATGTAATTGCTTTAGAGAATAAAAATACATTTATTAGTTTCTCACCTTCAAGAGATGTAAATATTTCACATAACAAACAATTATAAAGAATGCAGTTAATTTAAATTTGAAAACGAATATCTTTTTAAAAAGTATTACTGGGTGTAAAGACACATACAAAATCATTAATGCTTTAATAATAATAATAAAATTTCTACAAATGATATATTTTGTCAACATATTACGATATTCGTTAAAATTAAAACAATATAATTCTAATTATAATAGTTTTTCATTAGTCTACACACAATTATTTGGTTATTATTATTTACAACTACACAATTAACAAAATTGCATTAAAAATAAACTCGTAAAAAAACACAAATACTATTTTCAGGGAATCATACATATTAAATTTAGATTAATCTCTCATTTTAGTCAAACACTTATTATATGATTGTTCCAAACATTTTTTGGAGAAAAAAAATTAAGATGTGAAACATTTCACATCAAATTTTTTAAAATAAATTCAATTGATTTTCTCTGTATTTCCAAGACGACTATTCTTGAAAATTCCATTACATTTCTTAATTGATAAAAGCAAAACTCTGGTAATATGTTCTTCTTTGCTAAAAATAGAATACATCACGCGTGAAGATATATGATGATCGACAAATCGAATTAAAATGAAGAGATTGGGGGAAATACCCTATAAATAACCAGTGAATCAGCCGACCATGATTCAATTCACTGCATTCATGCGGTCAGATATTCTTTTCAACACATCTTTCCGTAAATAAATTTTTTTTTGTCCTAACGGCATTCTTTTTGAATGACAAGGTTTCGAACTGCCACAGTCCACGTGACAGACGAAAGATCCATTTTAGCGCCAAATTGAACACGTACAAATGCGTTCATAAAATAGAAAATCGTTTTCCAACTTGAAAACCAGTTACGAAATAAGAAAAGGGTGAGGCCAAGGCCACACAAAACGACGTTCTACGCCGATAGAAGACGACTCTTTCATGTCTCAGGCATTTTTTTCTAATGCGTAGGAACACAATATGAATAAGAGAGGAGTAAGGAAAGAAAAATTATGGTGAAAAACATACGCAGTCGCCAAGCACTCCTCGTCGAGTTAGTCACTTTAAAGTTATGTCATTGATGCGTTTCTGACAATTTAGAATTCTTATCAAAGAAAAAAAATCGTTTGTTTGACAATTTAAATTCAGACTTCTTATCAAAGAAAAAAAATCGTTTGTCTGACAATTAAAGGATTTTTATCATAGAAAAAATTCGTTTGGTTATAACTTAATTACTCTTCGTGAAACCTTCTGTTCTGTCATATGAATATAAGAAACGTAATTATTGCTCCCATAAATTATACACATAAAAGGATTCATTGGTACATATATTTTTTCCTTTATAATTTTCTATAGGATAAAAAGAACTGATAATAAATTTTTAACTAACAATTTTTTTTATTTTATAGGCTCTTAATGATTAAATGAATATCCATTGAAAAAATTGGAAATTGTAGTTCAAAGTACTAAATAATCAACATATGTATGTACTTTTTTTAAAAAATGGTGTTGTTTTCTCTTTTATTTATTATCTTAAATCCTTCTCCTTTGATATATCAAAATTCTTGTCGGAACATTATTAAAAAATTTCTTTCTTTATTTTACGGATGCATTTAAGAAATTTATGAATATTCAGAGGAAAAAATTCCATTTAGCATTTTATGCAAAGAATAAAAAGTCCGTCGGTTTACGTAAACACAATGAGATTCTCTTGTATTTTCTCCAAAGTAAGTTATAGAGCAATTGCTAACTGCATCGTGAAAAACCTGTGGAAGTATAGCATACTTTTGGATTTTGGTTAATTTTCAATATGTTTTCAAAACAACGGCTGCAAATAAATTTTTTCTCTGTATGTTATATTAGAAATTACAGCAATTGAATAAACACAAATTCATCAAAAAAAAAAGATAACAAAAAATCGTAAAAAATGTTCATAACATTTTTGATTAAAAAAATGACAGCAATTTTTCATTTACCGGTAACTACTATTTTTTTTATTTTTTAGTGCTTACTTTAAATAAAGAAAACTCAAAAAAAGTCTGTGGGGAATGTTTGTGACCTGGGAAACAGTAAGGACTACGCCTTCCCTTTCCCCCCTCACCTCCCCCAGGAAAAAGGCGGTGCCTTCTCAAACATAATTCTTGAAATAGCTTAGATTTTCACAGCCAAGAAACATTATTTTAAAATTACATTCAAATTACATTTTCATTCATTTCATAAAAAATATTTTAAGACTATAAAACTAACAAAAAAAATTTAAATTATACATAGTTGCAATGGAACTATTAACTTGACACAAACTTAACACAGCCTTTCTCATTTTTCTGGTTGTAATTAAGACAATTATTTCAAAAGGAATCCATTGATGCAATCAATAACATTCTCATAAAATTTTAAACAATTATAACCAATCGTCTTAACCTATATTGTTTAAAATTATTGTGGCATTAATAATAAAAACTTATACTGAAACAAAACGCTGCAGTAATTTTTAATTTCGACAAATTAAATATAGCAATTATTTTAATGTGAAAAGAATCATGATGCTTAATGAGGAAACTTAACGCGGGGCTTTCACGAAACAGCTTCGTGATTAAAGAATTAATAATAGTTCCTGAATCTTTTAAGCACGCTCTGTCAATTAATTACATAATTGAATTTCTAATAAATTCCTTCACTCTGAGTTCAATGACGCTTTTTTACAAAACTTTCAGACGATAAATTAACACGAATTTTTAATAAAATTCATATAAAAACAAAATTGGAGGAACGGAAAAAATAAAATTTATTCAAATGAGAATAGAAAATGAAATTCATATTTTTTGGCAAATTTAGTACAAGAATTTATTTCTTTTTGGACAAGAAACTGTAATAGTTCTTCGCATTTAACACAAATCTTATCCCCATGTTTTATTTTCAGCATTTTTTTTTAATTGTAAAAAAAAAAAAAGAGAGAGAAATTTAATTCATACATTTAATATAAACATTGCTTCAACAAACTATTCGAAGCAAGTAAATATAATTTTAATAAAAAGAAAGCCCTTTAAAAAATTCGCGCCTTCGCACATAATAACGAAATTTTAAGAATACAATAAATTATTGACTAAGCAAAAATTTAAGCAAATGATATTTTTCTAGACAAACTTTTTACATTCATAACAAAAATATGGTATACAAAAAAAAAATTTCAGAAGAAAATTGTTCGTTAATAATATTTTTTTAAAGTGCAGAATTATTTAAAATTATCCATTTACCCTAAATCGTTTCTAAAAGACTTCATTTCAGAAAAAATAAACATTATTAAACATGCTTTGAGCAAAAAATATTCAACTCATTGCCAACTTTTTTTAAGCAAAACTAAAACTTTACGCACATTTATTCTTTAAAAAAAATTCATTAAAATCTACGAAAAAAAAATCTATTGGAAAAAAGAACCGAAAAAAGAACTCACCTATAGCAGGCACTTTTTTCCCTCGAAGTTTAGTAAGTATAGCTCCCATGATATTTTTTTACGAGATCTCGAGTTCTTTTGACGAGTTCACTTTTTCGAACAGGGAATTTCTTTCTCACTCACTTAACCGTTAGCGCATGGCTTTTCCAATACAGCCACACAGATTATCCGTTTGCTACGAAGTATACTGAGAGTAGGAACGACAGCGACGCCACTCACAAGCCGCTCGAAGAAGACGATCACGTGGTTTTTAGGTGCTCTTCATAGGCTACGCCGACGCGATGGGTTATTTAGGTCGCTGGCTCAAGCTGAAAATATCCCATGACGATATTTATTCAGCTTTTTGCGAATGCTGTTTTGTTCGATACAGAAGGGGGAGGGGTTAAAGGTGATTAGGGAAAGATGTGAGAATTATAAATAATAATATCACCTAAACTTTTCTTCGATTTTAGTTACCTGTTACTGCTTGCAACGTGTTGGAACAAATGTTTTTGAATAGAATGTAGCTGAATTTTTATTTTTTGTTTCTTAATTTACATTCAAAGTTGAGAAATCTGTGTTAATATTTCGGATAACATTCACAGATTTTAAAAGGAAAATGATGCAAAAATTTATTTTGCTGATTTTTAGTAAAGCATTGTCATCAATGGCCCCATATGTTACGATAGGATTAGTAACTTTCAGAAAATAGAATTTTATGATATGAATAAAAAAATTTTATTGTCCATTGTCTAGTTGATGTCTTTAGAGCCTCCAAAAATTAAAGACATCTCTCCTCTCCTCTCTTTCTCTCCTCTTTTTCTCTATTCTCCTCTGTTATGATTGGATTAGCGACGTCCAGAGTATAAAATTTTATGTTTTAATTAGAAAGATTGTACTGTTTATTGTCTAGTTGATGTCTTCGGAGCCTGCAAAAATTAAAGATATCTTTTTCTCTTTCTCCTTCTCGCTTCTTTCTCTCTCTCCTCTTTATCCCCTTCTCACTTCTTTCTCTCTCTTTCTCCTCTCTTACTCTCCTTCATCCCCTCTAACTCTTCTCTCTTACTCTCATCCCTCTCTTTCTTACTCTCATCCTTCTCTTTTACTCTCATCCCTCTCTTTCTCTCTTACTCTCATCCCTCTCCTCTCTTACTCTCATCTCTCTCCTCTCTTTCTCTCTTACTGTCATCCCTCTCCTCTCTTTCTCTTACCCTCATCCCTCTCCTCTCTTTATCTCTCTTCTATCATCCCTCTCCTCTCTCTCTTACTCTCATCCCTTTTCTATCTTACTCTCCTCCCTCTTCTCTCTTACTCTCCTCTTTTCTTTTGCTCTCCATCCTCTTATCTTACTCTCCTCCCTCTCCTCTTACTCTTCCACACCTCTCCTAAGAATCTACAAAAATGAAAGATCTCATTTTCTCTCTCCTCTCATCTCTCTCCTGCGCTCCTCTCTCTTTCTCCTCATCTCATTTTTTCCTCTTTTTATTTCTTTTTGGATTTTTTCTTTAACAAGTTTATTACGTAAGAATTTATTTTATTGAATTGAATTATTTCCTTTACGCTGATAAGAGTCAGAAACATTTTCAGTTCATTTTGTAATAACGCGTAAATTATCATTTCTTAGACATCCCGTAACAAAAATTAGTAGTGCGCATTAAATGTAAAAGCATATTTGTATAATTATTTTGGAGACACCCGTCTTTACTTCATAATGACGCTACTGAATGCGATCAGCAGATAAAAATAATAATTTAATTTTTAATCTACACTAGAAAATCTAAATTTTGAAATTAAAAATTGAAGTAAAAACAAGCTACAAAATTCAATCAGGTGGGAGAGACACAGTCCTGCACAAAGTCCTCCCAGAGAAAAATATAGAGCAAAAGAAAGAAAGATTACGTATATATATTTCATTTAGTTCAATGGTTCCCAAAGTTGTCTATATTGACCCCCAGGGGTCTACGTGTCGTGTAAGGGGCCTACGTCAGCAGGTGAAAAAGTTGGGGGTCCATAAGGTGCATCGATTGTGACTCACATTTAACTAGTTTGTAGCTTAAATTTTAATTTTCAGGGCAAATCTTTCTTTTTAAATGGCTGTTATTTATTTCCTTAATATTTTATTATAATATAAACATAATATATCTTGAATTATGGAATATCGTGAGAAAGTTAATTGCTTTTTCTAGTGAAATGGAATTTCATCGCGGTTGCCAATCTTCAAAAATAAAAAAAATAAAATAACATAAAATAAAATAAAAGTACTGGAAACAGGAATGAGGAGATTTAGGATTCAACCTAAAAAATGTATGGCAAATATTGAAATTTGTAAAAAACATCAGATCTATCCCTCGCATAAAATCGACAAGATTTGAAAATCGTGTAATTCCGGGTTCGCGTTAAGTCGGGGTAGCGTATGTCGAAATATTACTGTATTCTGGTAAATAAAAATTGGGGAAAACACCATTGTTTTAATGAAATGGAAGATATTAATGGAAATTTAATAATTTATCAAGATTTATAAAAGTTCCTATTTAATATTCTGAAAGAAGCTATTTTCTAATGGTAATTTATTATAATCACACTAGATAATCATGAAAATGCATGCTACTTTTTGCAGTTCAAACGCGGTATCACTTCTTTACATATATTTTTAAATATAAACAAAATGCAAAAAATTTTAATTTTATCAAAATAAGTTTATGGTAAAAAAAAAAAGTTATTTTCAAGTAATGTAATCTCATTCAATAAATTTCTATTCATATGTTTTTGCAGACCTAGTGACCTTACGCACAGCCCCGCATTGCGGGGAGGCCCAGGAATCTAGGGGGCCCAAAGAGTCTGACTGATGCCAAGTATGTATCATTTGTTAGATCCGAATTGAGGCCAAAAAATCTGACTTTGCAGGAGGGCCCTAATAGTCTCCGTTACGACACTGTGCAGACCATTATTAGACTTTACAGATGCGAATGAGTCATGAGTGTTACCTATCACGTGAATTTTGATAAAATGCCTTTCTTAAATAATAATAATTTTGATAAAATGCCAGGGTATATTTTAAGAGTATTTCTTGATAGACGTGAGTTTTGTTTGTGTGTTATACGCACGGTTTTACAGAAAATTTTTTGAAAATTTCTGAAACTGAGGAAATTGTTGTTTTGTCGGAGTCAATGAGTAGCGGATCTGATGTAGAAATTGATGATGAAATTCGTATCATAACTGTTACATTTTCTAATTCCTTACATTGTTTGGAAACTGAGTAAACATTTCTCACGGAGCAGGATGTAAATATGATCTAGTATTTTATTCTCTACATTAAGTCGAAAAAGAACTTTTTCGAGTCAAGAATCAAAAAGATTGTCAAACGTCTCGTAGTATTTTAAAATGCCCAATTAACTGGTGCATAATAATTCGATAATACTACTTTAAGTTGCTGAATAAAAAGTGTGTAATGTCTAACTATATGGATTCATTGCACTGTTGTACTGGACAAATTATATTGGTTGTATACTACAACAAACTCAGAGGTCTGGATTCTCAAAATCTTACTTCTGCTTGCTTCAAAGACTGGTGTAATAATCAGAGACTCAGGAGAAACAGTCCCTTCAGCCAAATGGTCTCTTTCAATCTTACCGATGATGCTGTGAAATCACATCACCTGCCACAATGTCTTGACCCAACGGACGATCTTGACGTTATCTTTTTCCATCCAGAATTGTCAGTACATGTGGATAAACAAAGAGATCTTCCTGCCTATCTAAAGCAACTAGCTCTAGAGAGAATTGGAAAGATATCAACTGACGCCGTTCAGGCTTATACGGATGGCAGTAGAGACGCTTATTATCGATCTGGCAGCGGAATTTACATCAAATCGCAAGACCATAACTTAAGAATCCAGAGGAGAAATCCAGATGGTTGTTCAGTTTTTCGCAGTGAGCTAATAGCCTTCAATAGCCCTTGGTTCTCTTGCATTTCTTCCAAATGGAAAAGAGACTTGGTTACTGTCTGATAGTTGAAGTGCAATACAGCACTTGTCCAATTGGCAAAGTGTGTGAGACAATGTTGGAGTGTCAATACTCAGCAGGTTAAAACGATTTTCCACATCGCATCAGATTCATCTGCAGTAGATTCCCTCCCTCGTAGATCTAGAGGGAAATGAGATTACTGACACTTTAGCCAAGGTTGGCGCTTGTGAAGCCCCAGAGCCGTCACCACCCCACACCTTTTTGGAGATTTTCTCAAATATTAAATACCAGAATAAGACCGCTTGGATTGTCCTCCCAGAGCACCATTGGTATCAGTATTTTCGTCCTGGAAGCTCCCTGGATCACGGTTTTAATAGACAGGAACAAAACTATTCTACCCCGCTTTCGAAGTGGTCACCTTAAATCAATGAAATTTTCCCAAGGATCCAAGAGATTTGAAATGTGTACCGACTGTTCTTCTGAGCCGGCCTCGCCTGCTCGCATCCTCGAATGCCTAGAGCTCAGCAAGCAGTATTTAGCTGACTATCTCTTGCTGGTGTTAGATTTTTTTAGAGTGTACGACGTCATGGACCTGATCTAGCACGGCTGGCCAATGGGAGTGCAACAACAACACTAAATGGATAATTTTTGTCTTGCTGCTAATTGTATAATTTCCAAAAGGTAAGTGCAAAAAATTGTATTTTTTCGACCCCGATATTAGGAATAACCCCGAATTAACGAATAAAATATTCGGTCCCGATGAATTCGTTAAATTGGGTACCGACTATATAATTTTTTTAGTAATGAAAATTTACATTTCATACAGTTCACCACCTGCTAAATGCTTCAACTCAATGATTTGATAACCAAAACTATTTGTTTCTCTTATTATCATTTGTTTTGGTAAATTCTTATGATTTCCTTAGTTTCTAATATCATAAATATAATTTCAAAATATCAGTAATTTACTAAGAGTGTTTAATGTGATTCAAATCTTTTTTAAGGTTTGGATTTCAGTGCATTTCAATCCCATATTGAATTTCTTAAAGCAAAATTACGATTTAAAGTGCATAAATATGTAAATGTATACATTTTTTTGTGATTAGTGCAATAATTTTTTTAAGTTATTTATAGTTCAATCTAAAAAAGAGATAAACTTATTCCAAATTCGAATTTATGTAAAAAATCTGCTTTAATTTTTTTTTTATTTTCTGTCACACACAAAATTGTAATTTTCAGTTTAATTGAATACAGTAATCTCTAAATTTATATTTGAGCTGTTCATGTTTTAAGCAAAAAAATTGTACCGACAACGTGTTGCATTATTTAATTCTGCTGTGTCTTGATATATTTTTGATTGAGTACAAATTCGCGTGACAATTATCTCACAAACTACGTCTTTTTTAGTTTACATTGTAAGCAGTAGTTCCGTGTGATATATCGATTAATCACTACATTTTTTATTGAAAAAACATCCAGCTACATAAAAATGTATTCGTTACTTTCAAAAGAAGAAGTAACGTATTTAAAATCGTACTTTGAGTAGTATTCAAACAATATTTTTTTTTAATGATTACATTATTTCACAAAAGAAAAGTAAAAAACTTACTATTTATTGTTCTATCCAATCCGTTACAATAAGAATTTTAGCCACTTAAGGTGGCTTTGTTTTCATGCTACCAAGCTAGTTGACTACTTTTCAAATACCTGCTTTCACCTATAGTGAATTTAATTTTTAAAAATCTGTAAAATAAATTTCTTTTATAATTAATGTTGTACCTGAAGTAGAACTCGTATAAAAATAAAGCTATTTTTTATTAATCCAGCAATGTATTATTGTAATTTATAATTAATCAGGAATTACTGAAAGAACTGAAAAAAAATCAAATTATGTATTAAGAATTTTCGAACAGTTGTGAGGTTGCTATATTTATCCTGAAAACGTATTCTTAATACACTGCTGGCCACCGTAAATGTAACACCCTGAAGGAAGCACGCAAATAACATGAAATTTACAACATGCATTAGTGAGGTGAGATATGCAAATGATTAGAATTTCAGTGCAGACACACATCACGCACGCCTGTGGCGCCACCTCAAAGCGCTATTTAAGGCTTGGAGATTCCGACGATTTCAGTTCGGCAATTGTGTTTTTCTTATGGTTTTTTCAAAAAACTATCAGTTATGTCTCGTAGAAAACAGCGATCAGCTTTTGATCAAGTATCCGAGCTTGACAGAGGAAGGATAGTGACCTACCGAGAATGTGGATTATGTTTCAGAGAAATCGGTAGTCGTGTTGGACGAAACCAAACAACTGTAATGCGGATATGTGACCATTGGATGCAGGAGGGTACGACGGACCGACGTGGTCGATCGCATCTACCTCAGTGCACCACTTCGCATGAGGACAGGCAAATTGTGCGCATGGCAGTAATGGTCACATCACAAACCATAGCATAGAACATTGAGTCTGTAACGCATCATTCAGTGTCTGCGCGTACCATTCGATGCCGTTTACAGCAGAGTGGTCTGTCCGCAAGACGTCCATTGCTTGGTCTACCCTTGACGCCGAACCACAGACGTCTCTGCCGCCAATGGTGTGATGAAAGAAGGATGTTGGCGGCAGAATGGAATGAAGTTGTCTTTACTGACGAGTCACGCATATGTCTGCAACACCACGAGGGTCGGATTCGAGTCTGGAGACACCGTGGAGAGAGGATGCTGAACAGCTGTTTTATGCACCGCCACACTGGTCCCGCAACTGGTATTATGGTATAGGGTGGTATTGGATATTACTCTCGCATTCCTCTAGTACGCATTGCCGGTACTTTAAACAACCAGCGCAACATCTCCGAAGTGTTGGAGCCAGTTGTCCTTCCTTACCTTCAGGGTTTGGCCACAGCCATATTTCAACAGGATAATGCGCGACCACACGTGTCACGCATTGTCCAAAGGTTCTTCGTCAATCACCAGATTGAATTGCTTCCCTGGCGGGATCGCTCTCCGGATCTTTCGCAGATAGAAAACATGTGGTTCATGGTTGCTCAACGATTGACCCAGATTACACCCCCTGCTGCCACACCAGATCAACTTTGGCAACGTGTGGAAGCTGCTTGGTCTGCTGTACCCCAAGAACACATCCAAAGTCTCTTTGAATCAATGCCGAGGCGTGTGGCAGCGGTGATCTCCAACAATGGTGGCTGCTCTGGCTACTGATTCTGGCAAGGACCACACTTCACAGAAGTCTATAAATTTAATCATTTGATACTTGGTCAACATGTTATCTACAAAATAAATTTTGTTGTGCTATCTCTTGGTGTTGCATTTACGGTGGCCAGCAGTGTAATTTTGCTTCCTTCTTGGTATATTTTTACGTCAAACGATTTTTCCACTTAACATTTTTTGCTTAATTGACAGGGGATTTGGCGAAGATTACTTGCTGAGATCGCCAAAGAAGTAACTTACAATAGGAACATAATCTGATTTTGCATTGAACATTTTAAAAATCTATTTGACACAAATGAGAAACATATTATCTAATATATCAACAATAAAAATGAAAATTGAAGAAGTTAATGCTCTAGTCAAGAATTTAACATTCAACAACGACTGCTCTCCTTATAGGAATCTTAAATTTAGTTTCTTCTCGCGAGATCCAGTTATACATAGAGTTTCCCCTTGAAATATATTTTTTCTATTCAACAGTTCTGTGATTCAGTTTTTTGAAACCATCAGAGATGAATTTATTGAGACCAAAATGAGGCATGCTAAGCAAATTACTTCCAGTGGGGAGTATTTTGTAAGGTCGTTTTCGGAACCGTATTTTGGAAAGGCGTACAAACGAATATTTTTTTTAATATTTAGTGTCACTTAAATTAGAATACACATATAAAATTATTTTCAGATTATTATTACAATAAAAATTATTTAAATACAATATTTTGGTAAAAAATGAACATAGAATTACCTCTTTTCAAAACATTCTCCTTTTAGCAAAAATGCTTCTAAAAAAATATCATTTTGCCTGTATATAGCAAAAACTTCTCCAGAGAGCCTGAAATAGTATTTTTGAAAAATTCACATTATTTTCAGAATAACTACCAATTAAAATAATAATCGGCGGTTTTTTTTTTTTTAGTTTTTTTTTAAAGCTAAATTTATTTCATTTTGATGAAATAAATTTTTGATAAATCTAATTCTAAGTTATTTTTTTCAAAAATCCTGGCTTAGGCTCTATATAGAGGTTTGAGCTATATATAGGCAAAATATTACTGTTATAGAAGCATTTTTCACAAAAGGAGAATGTTTTGAGTTAATTCTTTGTTCATTTTTTGCCAAAATATCGTATTTAAATAATTTTTAATTGTAATAATGTTCTGAAAAGAATTTTATACGTGTATTCAAATCTAAGCGACTCTAAATATTAAAAAAATATTCGTTTGAACGCTTTTGCAAAATCTTGGTTCCGGACGCAGTTGGATACCTTAACACAGCGATACTCAACCTGCGGCCCACGGGCCTTTTTAAGTGGTCCAGTCATGACCCATTGCTCTGAGAAATTCTTTTAAGACAATGTATTAAAAATTTGGTGGGAAATTCTTTGACAAGAAATAAAATATATCAATTTTGCTATCGTACGGCTGCGAATTGATATTTTTTTTCTATTTGTAACGGTTTCAGTTAGAGATAACAGACAACAGTGGAGTAGCGACAATTTTATGGATGGAACTAATTTTGAACATTTTTTCATACCTTGCAAGCGAAAAATATTCAAACGATTTGGAGGTTGACTGTTTTGTAGTGAAAAACAACCATGGATCAGTACTTATTTGATTTGTCACGAAAGTGCTGAATTTAAAAGATACCAATAAACAGGAATCATTCAATTTCCACTTTTCCTCTTTCAAAAGGTGATAAATAGGCTTTGTTGAATATTCTTTGCAACAGCGTGAGTGAGTGAATATTAACGTCGCACTGCCTTAGCAACACGAGGGCTTTTGGAGACGGTCCGCGTAATTTTGAACCATGGTCAAGTGACGCGGACGACACCTGAGCTGGCACCCCTCTCCTAACTACCACACCAACGGGAGGACGTTTGAGCTCTCGACAGATTTAACGTGCATCAACTCCCTACACGGCGGGTCTTTAGTGGTACTGGGATCGAACTCATGACACGCTAGCCATGATCCGATACCTAGACCACTCGGCTACCGCGGCCACTCTTTGCAACAGCACCGAAGTGCTTGGTCATTGGTAATGCCACAGTAGAAACAAAGACATCCTAAGAAGTTTGTTATATTATTGGTAATCATATGAAACTGTTTACTGATGCAAAAATTGTGAAGGAGTGCTTCTTAAATTCTCTTTTAATTTAGTGTTAGTGACAAAAATAAAAAATATAATAAAATAATTTTAAAAAATGCAAAACAGAAGTTATAATATTTTGATCAATTTTCCATATTTTAAATTTCCAATGTTATCTAGGTTTTAAAGCATCCCCCCCCCGGTTTAACCTCATGTTGCGGCCCGCGTGAAACAGCTAACATATGTATGCGGCCCGCGTGAAATGGCTGACTTATGTATGCGGCCCAGCAGAAAAAAAGGTCGAGTAAAAATGTCACTTTGCCCTAAAAATCTCTTAAATAAAAAAAAAAACATTTCTCTAAAAGCATTTAATTAAATTGAATTGATTTAAAAAAGATGGAAAGAAATCTTTCTTTTTCCCAATAAATAGAAAAACTATTTTGAGCAGAAAACAAAATTAGCAGACCAATTTTTAGCGCGTTTTTCACGTAGTGGAACAAAAGCGCTATTAGGACGCAAATTTCGTCTTCGTTCCATATTTTGTCGTACCTTTTTCTCAGCCAATAAGCAACCAATTGACCTCGGGTTTTCGGCATTTGGTCGCATTTGTGCCCTAGATAAGCCGAATCATATTTAAATTTTCCCATAGTTTTCCCGAATTTTCCTACAAATTTTCCTGAAAAAGTTCATTAGTGGCATTATTGTAAAATACATGTGAAAAAAGCGCTTAAATTACTTGGCTATGCCAATGATTGATAGCTTGTTTTTCTTTCAATGGTTTTTAAAACATTCCAAATATTGTCCTCCTTCAATGTTTGTAAATAATTATAAAAAAAAAATTGCAATTTTTCACCGGCTGATTATAAAAATGTATACGTATGTATATTAAGTCGTTCATAAAAAATGTAGCAACACTATCTTCCTTACAAACAAGCTTTTACTGGTAAGTAATTACTGGTATCTTTTTTCGGGAGGGGTGAAATCTGATCATTTGTAGAGCTGCATGCCATCGATTATCGAACGCATTCATTTTTGAAGAATTTGATGTATTACTTTGAAAATGAGTGAATGGATCCGTGGATTTATACAATGTAGCATCTTAACTTAATTTATGTAATGCATAATTAATAATTTCTACATTTTTCTTTCGCTTCATAATACGTTGCAAATCATGATGAGTATCTCATTTTTCACATAATTGGCATTTACCAAAAAGAAAAAAGATATACACAATTTAATTAATAAGTCAGTTTATATAGTTGTTTCCTAATGTTATTTTTTGCTGCCAAAAGTCATATTAATTATTTTTCTGACAAGAAAATAATTGATTTAAGGTTTCTTGACCCGAGAGCTCAAAAGAGTTTATTTATGTTTGGGTGAGAGTTAATAAATTACTCCTGTCGGTAATTAATCCTCTGCTTTGAATCATTGCCAGCATTATAGATCTTCATCTAGGGATGCGCCAGATTAATCTGAATCAAGTACGCAGATCTAAATTTTATTATATACGGCGTAATGTTGATTTATTTTATGAGTAACAAAGGACTTTTTTTAAACCGAAAATTTTGTTTTAAGAAAAAACCTTTGCTAATTATTTCTAAAATCAGAATGAAAACTACAAAATAGGTGTCAACTAAAACCAAAAAATTGGTTTTCATTCAATTTTTCGTATTTTCGACGTAAGTATCAAAAAATACAAGACTTGAGTTTACATACGGTATCCGACAACTTACGACAAATTTTTTTAAAAAAAATATGGAGATATGGGATTTTTTTGTTGTTTTTAGATTTGTTTTGTACATTTTATGAAAAATATGCTAAAATTGACAAGAGAAAAAGAAACTTTTATTACTAAAATGGGAAAAAATCGGTAAAAATTGACAAAAAATAACATAAACGCGGCCCGCTCTGTACCAAAAGTTTATGAACAAATTTTCAAATTCTATTGTGTACTATGTTATTGATTTTTGAAGTGACCTTCAGGATAAGAGATATTTTAATTTTTACAAAAATTAGACCACTTTATCTTAGTTTTTATATGAAATTGATAAAAAAAACAGTGATTATATTCACATAAGGAATTGTAAATTTCGTAATAAAACGGTAATTAAAAAATTTGAAGGTTAAAACACTTCTACTATTATACAGATCATACACAAAAAATTTCAGAAAAATATTTTCAAAACTTTTTTAGCAATCGCTAGCCCCGTTTGAGTGTTTTCAAAAAAACATATTTCGAGTAAAACGCGTTTTAAAGTATGACATATATTTTGCTTAAAGCAATGGCATCTGCTTTTACTAAAACACTTGTACTTTTTGTTCTAGTGAACGGAAAATAATAAACTTGGTTTTTTAATAAAGCTAATAAGATGGCGTATAAACTAAAACCATAAAAATATTTTGTTAATTTTTGGCAAAATTCACAATTTTAGGGTAGTTGGATACCTTAAAGCAACACTAGGAATTTGGCGACGGACCTCGTCCTTTTGAATAGTGATCAAATGACAAAAACGAAACTTGAGCTGGCACCCCGCTCTCCAAACTGCCACACTAACAGGGGGAATTTGAGCTCAACAAATTGAACTGCATAAGCCCTCTGCATGATTGGTTTTTAGTGGCACTAGGACTCGAATCCGCGACACGCGGGCAACGATGTTCGCGACCCAGTGGCATAACGTACACCCCCTCACTGCGGGGGCCCCAAGATTTTAGGGCCCAAAGCCTGACTGATACCAAGAACGTACCACTTTGTAAGATCAGGCTTAGGGCCCAAAACCTAACTTTGCAGAGTGGACCCTAATATTCTTTGCTACGCCATTGTCGTTACCATAACCATTGGGTTATCGCGGCTACAAATTAAACGAGGAAATAACGATTTAAAAAGCTACCTTAAAATCCGGCGTATAACGCGCACTTTAAACACAAAAAATAAGATCGATAAAAAATAAGACTACGGTGGCGCGTTATACGCTGGGTATAAAAATGATAGCTTTAAAAATAAAATAAAAAATGAGCATAAAAAAATGTAGACCTACGTAGAATGAAATATTGTTTATTTCTTTAAAAAAATGACATTCCTTATAAAAATTTAAAAGATTGTGATTTGAGATAATTGCTTTTGCCGCTCCATATCCCACAAAAAATAATAACTGTAACTGTAAGATTGCAGTTCAAGTTTCTTCGTAAAAAAGGGGGTGTGCGAAAAACGGCGAATATACATAAAAATTAAAAATTGCAGCTTGAAAGTAAAGGTGTGCGTCATACGCCGGATTTTACGGTAAATATAAATGATGACAACAGAACTAAACGTCAAATATACAGCCTCAAATTTACAGATTACGTCGCTGATCACCATTATTAATCTATCTTGCGTCGCCCATCCGGTATAGCGGTTAGCGACGCGGATTGCTGTGTCATAGGGCCTGGGTACGAATCTCGGAGAAGGCATGGATGTTTTTAAATGTATAATGCCTTTGCTGCATGGGGTCCTCTAAATAGCCGTCGAGCCGCAAGTCCTCTCGTGAGGTTGGTGGAAAGGGAAGAGCGGTGGGGGCCCCTGACCACTTCCAGGGTGTTTGTTCTCCCTCAAAATTGGGGTGGAACCAAGCTAAGTCGTACTGTTACCTGCATGATGCTCAAGGCTACGGCCAACGACAGGCGTACATCTATCCCCACGGCAGGGTGAATTTCGTTGGCCTGGATCTGACGCAGTCGAGATCAGATAACATAAGTGACAACAACAGTCTATCTTGCTAACACACTGGGTATGCTCCTCTTCTGTTAATCTTAAAGATAATTCTGCTTTTAGCATCTTAAGCGATTAAAAAACTGTTATAGTGGAAAACAGGATAAAAAATGAATGAAAAATGTGTATTATTACACGAGAGATCCGTTTCACGGGGTGTATCGCATCGGCTATCACAATTTCAGAGCGAAGGCACAATTTATTACTAACGCAATAAGGTGACATGTTATTTAATGCTCGTAATCACGACACCGTCCGAAAGTTTTTGTAAGCCTTCGGATCCAAACAAAGCAAACCATTTGGAACACCCATAAATTGCTGCAATCTTCTGACTACTTCCATATGATACACATTTCTGGAAAGCATTGACCGGGTCAATGGACAATCGACCTTTCAAAGAAGGGAACAATATCTTATTATAAGCATATCTTTGTCGTGTATTACTTACAAACTAATGAATAGATATAAAGAGAGGATTATGCTGAAACCCTTCTCTTTTTGGATACTTCGGGGGAAAAGCATATTTTTTTTCTTGACCTATTTGAGGAATAAAATACATGTGGCTTCCCATGCTATTAGGGATAAATGTTTTAACATTCGATTCAACACAATTTTTCAGATTAAAAAAAATTCTATGAAATTGTTACTTGCATTACAACTATGTTACTACAGCAACATATTTTTTTTATACATTGTTTCTTTTTGAATGCAGGAATGTCTCGTTCTCGATTCGGCCTTAACAGGTCCTGATCCGGAAATAATTTTGATCGTCAGATGTTTTTCCCAGACATATTCTCCGAAACACCGGAAATTTCGAGTGAGTGAATATTAACGTCGAGCTACACGAAAACTTCAGCTTCATGAGGGCTTTTGGCGACGGACATTGTAATTTTGAACCATGGTCAAGGGACGAGGAGGACACCTGAGCTGCCCCCCCCCTTTTAAAATTATCACACCAACGGGAGGATGTTTGAGCTCTCGACAGTTTTAACATGCATCGCTCCCCTACACGGTGATCTTTAGTGGTACTGGGCTCGAACTCATGACATGCCTGTCCGTTTCCTTGACCACTAGGCTACCCCGGCTAGTCCGGAAATTTTGAACTTTATACCAATTGTCAACAGTGGCATTACTGCCGTACTGCGTACTGTAAGTGGTACGTACACACAGGAATTTTTCAAGGAGGGGGGTGGGTAAGGTTAAAAGTCAACCACATATTCTCGTATCATGCTCCAATATGCCACCCAACATATTTTTTTTTATTTCGTCGATTTTCGGGAACAAAAAACAGTAAAAAATTAATTATTGAATAAATAATTAGCGTTAAGTAATAAAAATTAATCATAAAAAAATAAATACTTTGTTAAATTTTACGTACTACAGTCGACTCTCGATAATTCGAAGTTGGAAGGGACCAATGAAAAACTTCGAATTATCAAGAGTTCGAATTATCAAAAGGGTAAGAGAGAGAGAAAACTCTCAAAATACACGAAGAGAAATTTTTTTCTAAAGCATTTAACTTTTTAACTAATAAATAAATGTAATAAAACAACGATTGTACATATGTATAAAACTATTTTAAAGTATTTTTAAAAGGACATATTATACTGTATAAATATTATACAAAAGTTAAAAATCCTCTATTAAAAGAATGCATTCAATACATTTATACACAATCCTACGCATCTCTTTTTCACAATTGCCGACCATCCTTTCTGAACACATGTGTTTCAAGGCCACGTTTTAAACGAAAGATATAGACGGCTGACAACGGGTGCTATTTGTCTATTGTCCACTAAAGGAAATGAAAACAATACAAGTGTCTTTTCGCCTGAGGAATCGGAAAACACTAAGAAGGTCAGAAGATAAGAAAACAGATTGTCATCAAAGGGGCTACATTACATGGGAGACACGCAGAGACAACTCAACTCAAAAGTTGTAAGCTCCAACCTGTTCGCTACAGGATTGTACATGGTAGTAAGTGTTTGAATTGTTAAGAGTTTTATAAAATAACTTCGAATTATATATATATATAGCGTGCTGTAGTTTGGCCAGAGATTTTACTTCGAAATATTGAGAGTACCAAAACTTATTGTTTTAGTTCGAAATATCAAGAGTTTTTTTAGGGACTAAGCATATACTTCGAATTATCGAGAAATTACGCGGACCGTCCCCAAAAGCCCTCGTGTAGCTGAACAGTGGGACGTTAATATTCACTCACTAACTCGAATTATCGAGAGGTTCGTATTATTGAAGGTTTGAATTATCGAAAGTTGACTGTATATACACAGGATTATAATCAATTGAAATAAATAATGAAGGGCTTTGGGAGAGGGGGGTGTTCCAGACATGGGAACCTCCCCTTGTGTGCGCGACTGCGTAATGTCCATCCTCCTTGTC
The DNA here is from genome assembly GCA_019973975.1 of Trichonephila clavata. Taxonomy (NCBI): domain Eukaryota; kingdom Metazoa; phylum Arthropoda; class Arachnida; order Araneae; family Nephilidae; genus Trichonephila; species Trichonephila clavata. The sequence continues at coordinate 23,829 of BMAO01023126.1, read as the reverse complement.
TATGTCTAGGCATACCACTTTACATCATCATTACTCATTTAGTTGAAAGGCGGCAGTTGATCGAGTCGGTTTGTGCCTAAGTCTGTGAGATTGTAATTCACACACAATTATTCCTTATGGGTTTCCGTTTGTACGCGTGTTTGACATCGTATTCTTATTACTATTTACAGTAGAACGTTGTTTATCCGAACATTTACTATCCGGAGCGTCAAATATCCGTACCAAAGTCCGGATACGTTTCCGAACAGTGCAATGCTCAACAATTGTTTCGCGTGGGGCCAAAACTGACGGGAAAACCCAAGGTGAGGGATACTGGGGGAAATTTCAGTTGTGGGATTTTGTAAACATCTGAGCGAAATATTAGGTCAGTTTGTTTCCAAGTGAGGGGATGTATACATGCTCTTTTGTTGATGTAGAAACCTGGTTGGTATGCGGTTCAGTAGACTGTGGATTTCAAATGCTAAATGATGACGAGATTGTGACTTCCGTGCAAAAAGAATCCGACCCTGTGGACGATGAAACGGATGAAGACGAGGACAACAACGAAAGTAGCAAGGGACCATCAAATGCTGACGCGTTTCTGCGTTCGAGACAGTTACGGAGTGGTAGGAACAACAATCAGAGTGCTGTCCCACTCAACTACTGCTGCTGCTGAAGAGAATCAGAGACCTTGCACTGAAAAAACGAAGGTGTACAATCGTACAGCGAAAACTATGTGTTTATTTTCCATAATAAAGGTTGTGCGACATTTTGCACCTATTTGGCTTTTTCTTCAAGCACGTTTCCCGCATGTGATGATTTTCAATATTTGTATGGTGTCTGGTTTCGTATACTGCATAGATCGCATTCGGTTTTGCGGTTATCCGAACGGTGCCCGGTCCGAGTTGATTCGGATAAACGACATTTTACTGTACCTTAAAATTAAAAAATGCAGCTTGAAAGTATAGGTGTGAGTTATACACCGGATTTTACGGTAACTTTTGTGAAACTTGACTATAATATTTTTTTAACCGTCGTATGGCCCGTGGATCACTGTGAATTTATTGTTTTGGCCCACGGATCATTGTAAATTTACAACATTAACTCGAATCTAAGCCGCACTCCAAGTTCTCAACAAATCTTTGTGGAAAATGAAAAAATGTGTAAAATAGTTTAAACCATCTAATTGCTCCATCCAACGCATTTTTTTTAAATTCGATTCTAAGCCGCGACCAATTTTTGGTGGTTTTAATATTGGGGGGAAAAAGTGCGGCTTGGATTCGAGTACATACGGTGTTAATTTGGCCCGCGGGCAAGAAAGGTTGAAAAGACCCTTAGTCTACAGATCATTTTGGATACGTGAATATAATGCTACTTTTATGGAAATCCTATACATTTATTTGAATGCCAAATGAATTTGAATGCATTATATCCAAATGAGGAACCTTTTTCTGGAATTACACACACACACACAGTTTTTCCCTCAAATTCTCAAAATATTTTTATTTTTATTTTACTGTTTATTTACGAATTTTCAATTCCATGTTTCACACGCTAATGAGCTTTAAAGAGTTGAACAGGTTTGTAACTTTCTGTATTAAAATTAAAAATATTAGCTGTCAATATCACATCATCAAATAAGTTAATCTAATTTATCTTCGTAATAAATCCGATTTAGAATAAAATTCTCTGAATAAGTTTTAATCATTCAATATTATCAAAAATCAAACAGTATTAAACTTTAAAACGAATAATTTTTCTACAATTTTAGCACGATATAATTTTAAAGTAATAGTAAAACTCAAAATTATGTGTGTAAAACGTCATAGAAAACTTATTCAGGTGTCCAAGCTTTATGGATTTTAAAAAGAAACGTGATTTTCTACAAAATTCGCGTGTGTGTTTACTGTTTTTCCACTTACATTTTAACAACTTAAAAGATAAAGGTAACAGGTACTCAAGATAACAATTTCTTCATACGTTTCTTAATATTTGAATAACTCGAAGGAGTTAGACGCTTGCAAAATAAGGAAGCGAAGATTAAAATGAAATAGAATATTTGACACTTTATATTTCAAATAGACAAATAATATTTCAATTATATTTTTCATGATAAGCTTTCACTCGCTTTCTCTTATCAATATTGTTTATCTCAACATTTTAGAAGATTATATTTCCGCTATTGATATTTCTACCTTATTTGTGCAAACATTTTTTCCAATTCCTACAATTAGCTCACTCTCTCTCCCTATATATATATATTATATATATAATTATATATATTATATCATTCAGTTCAAATTTTACATTCGTTAATAAAGATACTTTGCCTAATTCATTCAAATTACAATGATGCCACATCAAAAATTCACATAACCGCCACACGACTTTACAAAATATAATATCAAAATATAAAAAGGATTTCATTCACAAGACTAATAGAGATTGTATTACTATAAGCAGTGTTTATCCGAATCAATACCACCGTTGTATGCATGTTCATAACCAAAGAATGCAATCATCAGTCTATGAAAAAAATAAATATAAATATTAATTAAACTTACAATAACTTATGTAATTCATTAATTGAATTAAATTAATTACCGGTTTTCTCGATACCAACTTAGATTCGTCTCCATGGTTGTAACAATGTAACTGTTAAAACAATGATAAAAGTTGGCGTCGAAAACCAGTTTTATAGCCAAACTAGCCAAACCGGATGTGCATTGTTGCAACAATGCAGACAAATCATGCTCTTTTTTCAATTCCTATATTAGCTCACTCTCTCCCTATATATATTGTTATTCTATTCATCCATTCAAAGAAGGAATTGATTTAATTTTTTTTATTTGTATTACTTGTTTTAAAATAGAAAGCACTTTCAATGAATGCACCTTAAAATTCATGAACTTATGTAGTAATCAAAATTAATGAGAATGGAAACTATATATTAGAAAATGAAGAAAAATGATTGAGGAAAGATTTTACATAAAACAAATTGAAATTTAATTTTTTTATTGGTTTTTCTATTTAAAAATAATGCTTGGGTCTTAACCAAACCATTTTTACAAAGCAACAAGAGTTTTAACAATATTATTTAGTACGTCATTCATAATAATATTTAGGCAATAAACACAATAAAATGCAGTTATTCACATATTGTTTCTGCTTTTATACTTTTTGTCACTTTTATTTGTATATCATCAACTATGAACCTTATTTTCTATTTGGAAACTGAAAATCATATAAACTAAGAATTATTTTTATTACTTTTTTTTCTTTTCTAAACGTATTCATCTTGAAAAAAAAATCACATTTCTGCTTCTGCTAAATTTACAAGAAATGTTCAAAAATTATTTTTCTAGTTCTTTGAGCATATTGAATTGCGTATTTTTAAGAATTTTCAAAAACGATGAATCATGAATTGGTAATTATTCTAAACAGTCTTGTTCTTAAATGTGTCATATATATCGACATTTGCTCCTCCGCTTCTTTTAACGAAACTCATATATCTTCAATAAATCCCAATAATGTATCACCAAAAAATGAGACGTTGTAATTTATACCCATGTTAACATTTGTATGTGTATGTAGTAAGGAATTGATTTTTACTGACCATTTAATTTTGATTCAAAAATAAAATTTCAATAAAAAAAAACTTCGAAATAAGATTTTAAGCTTCGATTCAAGATATGACTAACAGCAAATCTGGTAGTTATTATGAACGAGGCAGGCACGAATACAAACAAAAGGCATTTAGAAAGGAAAATTGTTTAAAAATAATAATAATTCATTACAATTTGATATTCATAATAAGGATAGGAAATAAGAAATTACGATAGAAAGGAAATTTTTTTCATAAAACAAAAAATAGGGTTACGATAATCGATAATATATCGTCTACTATACATATTCTTAGAAATGTTTTGAAAAATTTTAAGATTACTATATCTAACAGTAATATACCTCACAAAAAAGTTTTATGTATGAATATTACAATAAAAGTTCGTATAAATATTAATTTCTGAAATTATACATGTTTAAATTCATAAACACGAATCCTCTGAAATTTTACTCAATTGGTTTATGTATTATTTTACAGTTACCCATAAAACTCTCTCTCTCTATTTCATGAAATAAAAATGCTAACAAAGATATAAAAACTTAGAATGTAATAAATTAATTTCCGTTGCTAAGAGTTTAAATAATTATAAAAGAGGCATATGCATAAATGTACTTACCTATTAATGAAGATAGTCCTGACATTTTCAGAATCGTGTGGAAAAAATCTAATTCGTGTTTATTTCTTTGCACGCTCAGCATATTTCTTGAGATTAAAAACTCAATTATAAGAAGCTACTATTCCTATTGGTAAGTTTTTTTTTTAAATCCGTATACTCTTGTGTGATTCCTAAGATATTTTTCGACAAAAAGAACGAATGGGGTTGAGAGGAGACTTTTAAATGCTCCGGATTCAATACTGTTACCGGTAAAAACCAGAAAGCTCTTTTTTATTGCTGGTTTTGTCGCCAAAGCATTTCCCCTTTTCTCTGCGAATAGAAAATTGCAAGCAATTCTTTGAAAACTTCAATGTAATCAATAAATCTCGAACATTTGATGAGATTTATTTTATTTATTGCTTTTAGTGAATAGGAAAAGTATTGTTACCAGATAAAGAATAATATTTCAGCATAAGTACATTACAAATGGAAACGTTGTTAGCCATTTTGAAACCGGTCACTGTCATGCTACTGAATCAAAACTAATAATAAAAAAATATAACAAACGATTTTTTCTGGGAATTTTTTTTGCTGTATTTAACAATAAAAAGTCATATTTTGAAATGTTGTCATGACATGTTTATTTGTAAGCCACTGTCAACATTGTTACTTATTTGATGCATCAAAGATATTAGAATCTCAAGTTTTTCTTAGAGTTCAAATTTTTATTATTTAAAAATACAAACCTTTTTTTTTTAAATAAATTTCTTTTACGTAATGTAGTGTAAAACATTTTTCAGTAATCGGCAATTTTTGAAAATCCAAGCGATAGTTTGGCAATATATGCCTTATTTCAGAGATCTTCAATTTGAGTTCCGTAAGTGATCTCTATTTGCTTAATGAAAGCGTCAAAATTTTAGTAAACTTTAATTTTTTATAAAAAAAAAATTCTTGAAGGAAGTTTGCTTGTAAAAATAAATATAAATAAATATTTTATGGATAAAATAAAATCTCATATTTCCGAAAAGTCACGAGATTCATGCATGAATGGATAAATCAGAAAGTTTGCCAATGAAGGAAAAGGAACAGTTTATCAACAGATTCGACGTTAAAGTCTAAATTTAAGAGAGAACTGCTCCAAAATTTTAGGTTGCAAATTTGTAGAATCCCAGAAGTTTCTCACACAGCTATAAACATATTAATGCCATTCTGAACAATGTGTTTTAAGTTACAAATATTTCTCAACGTATGCGGCAGAAAAAACAAAACATAGAAGCAAATTAACGCAGAATATGAGATGCGAGTGTAGATAGCTTCAATATACCCAGAGTAAAAAAAATGCAAACACATAACCCAGTTATAAAATACACTGCAGTGGTAGATGACACTTGGATCACGAATTAATGCATAAATTAACATTAATATTACGTTTAAAAACTTTTAGTAAGAAATATATTATTTTTTAACTGTCTTTACTTAAAGTATGTGACGGATCTTTACGCGACCTTCACACTAATCCTCTTGGAGGAATCTTTGGGCTACCATTCGCGTTAATTCACAGCTATCCCTCTCAAGAAGAAACCCTGATATGGAGATTAGCTTGTCTATATAAAGTCAGGGTTTTGTAATTGTAAGATAGAAGGAGCGGAGAAACTGTTGCGGCATTACGAAGGTGAGATTTAACTGATTTTCACAACTTAGTTAAGAACGGAGTTTGCCACTATACTAAATTAGTGGATTGAGAGAGAGTTTATAGTCTAAGATAGATTAGGTTAAATTAAACTGATTACTTGCGCTTGTTCACTTTGGGTTTATTGCTTTCTTTATATCACTCCTAAGGCATCCTCTTGTGGTTTAACTTGTGGTTGATCAGTGTGCTTGAATAATAATAAAATAATAATTATTATGGAAGTTTCTGGTTATGCTTTGTTTTCCCCCACACCCTTAGGCAGGGAGGACGGTGAGGGAGCGACTTCAACGGGAAGTCACTCAGAAATATACCAATACCATGTTGATCTGTACTTTAAATAGTATTTTAAGGTATATTCTTCTAATGGGCTTCTTTGTAACTGAGTTCCCCGGAGCCCCTTATAGTTTCAAGGGCTCCGTGAGTTGACAAAATTTGAAGGTCTTATTCGGTATAAAAAAACAAAACATTTCTTATTCATAAATTTTTGAATTTATTTGTTTTACAACGCCCATTTCTATTATAAAATAACATCAATTTACCGTCTTAGTAAATTGATATTATTCTGTATGTAAAGGGAATAATAATGTGAAATAATCCGAAAATTTCATACAGTAAAATACAGAAGTTTATCATAACTTTCGTTTATCATAGGATTTTTTTTTCCATCTTTTTTTAATGCAATTAGAGAATAATCTTGAATTCATTTTCTTTCTCAGTAGCATAAGTAGTATTGTTACAGGACCGATCGTCTTTCAAATGCAGGAAATGCCAACGAGATTAACAGGCAGGTTCTTTCGGAGTAATTCATTCTAAATCTATCCTGTAATTCTCTAATGGAAAGCAACTAATGCACATATATGACTTTACAATATCTTAGATTCAAAAATCATACAAATATCACACCTAGTAATTCAAATTGTTAATCATAACTTCGCATAAGTCAAATGAAACGCGTAGACACTGTCAAATGTTTGACTCCCATGTTGCTTCCCTGAATCATCTTTATATAAGCTAGGAAGAGGCGTCACACTATTACTAAGGAGTAACTTCCCTTACTAAAAAGTAACTCCGTACAAGAAATTTGTGGTCGCTTGTAGAACAATATCTGAGCTCTTACTATCTTTGTCATGAATTCATAGCTGGTGGGTCATGAATTCGAGCCCAAGTGCTACTGAAGACCATCCGCTGTGTAGAGAGACTGATGCACTTTAAATCTATCGAAGCTCAAAGTCCTCATGCTGGTGTGGTAATTTGTGGAGAGGGAGGTACCAGCTTATAGGTATCGTCCCTGTCACTTGACCAAGGTTCAAAATTTTGAGGTCCGTTACCAATAGCCCTCGCGGTGCCTTATGGTGTGACGCAGGTAAACATTCACCCTGCAAGCAATCTTTCCTGCCACAATACCCTTACGACAGTGAAGCGAAGGAAGCTCGAAATTTCTGTAACAATATGTAAAAATTGGAAAAATTCTTTCAAAGCATTAAACTTTTTGTATTCATACAACATGCAATGTTGAGTAATTAGTTTGCTAAATAAAGAAGGGAATCCAAATATGTCTATTTTATGAATGTTTGTATATATGACCTCGCTTCACTCACACCGTTCAACCGATCAATATGAAAATTGGCATGTATATGTATTCTTTTGTGGAGAAAGATTTTGTGCTATCCTCTTTGTTGCAGCTCTCCACCAGGTAGTGCTACAGCATATCAACTTCTTAACCATTCAATCAATCGCCAAGTTGCCAACATGATCGCCAAAAAAGATGTCAACTTGGCTCTATCACCAACATTTCGCTATGTTTCCATTGAAACGCCATTATAATGCAAGGAAACGCGTTACTTGCGATTATTAGAAATTTAACTTAAAATAAATACCACGGAAAGTAATATTAATGTATTATGCATCCAGATATAAATTATTTACACTATTTTAAGCATTCATTACACAAAATTTGTAACAATGTGTTACTTTTACTGAGCAGAGATCAACTCAGGAAGTTGTTTTCAAAAATCGACCCACAAAGGAGTTACGGTGGCGTTATAAATAAAAAAAATCCTTTTTATCAGCTATTAGACCTACAGACTGAAAATTTAGCAAATATGATTTTTTGTTCAGCTGAGATATGCAAAAAGCTTTTTTTTTTTGTTTAATTTACAATTCACATAAAATTAGTGCATTAAAAACTTCTTTATCTTTCAATCTGTATTGTTTAATTTTTCAATTTATCCGTGCGAAGAACGCGCGTGGGTATACCAGCTAGTATATATATATATACAATCAATTTTCTTAGAGAAATTACATATCACATTTTAAAAAATAATTTACAATTGATACGATATTTGACTCTAAAGGGGGGGGGCTAATTTATGCAGCTTTTTTAACAATACGGACATCACTTCGGAAACAAAAATCACAATATCTTATAAGTCTTATAGGTAAGATAACTAGTGAAAAGAGTATTTTACTTACAGTTAGCGGATTATTCGTTCTTTGCCAAGATGAATTTTTAAAATAAAACATAACAATCCGGCTGACAAACGTGAAATTTTAATATATTAACAATTAATATAAACAAAAAACTTTGTGAGGTTGAAAACAAAGATAGACAGCTGTATCATATTACGTAACATGCTCTGTGAAACAATAATCCACTTTTGTGGAGGTTAAAAAAAAGAGAAAATATTTACTCAGATTGTAAAATTAAATACATTATAGTTTTAAAAAACATGCTTTTATAGTTAATCGAACTAAAAAGTAAAAAATAATTCTTAATATAAGAATAAAATGATTAACGAGAAAATTAATGTCATTGTGGTAAAAGCGTGGGGTGCTTGATATCAGTTGTTATAATTCCTTAATAGTTCTATTCCGAAATCCAGGGTTAGTGTAAAATGAAGTACAAAGCATCCCACGCTTTTACCACAATGACATTAATTTTCTCGCTAATCATTTTATTCTTATATTAAGAATTATTTTTTACTTTTTAGTTAGATTAACTATAAAAACGTGTTTTTTTAGTTTTTTTTAAACTATATATTTTTTTTTTAGTTCGATCTACAATAAAAGCGTGTTTTTTTAGTTTTTTATACTATCAATTATTCATTGATGCATTAATCTTAAATGCATAATTTTTTAGCATCTGGAATACTCATTGGAATCCTATCAGCGTGTCGATACTGACTGGTTTGCAAAATGTAGGATTAGCCAACGCATCCTTTTCTTTATCTCATTAAAAACACTTTGTTTGTTGTATTTGTATTAACTGTGAGCGTTTTCGTTTTAGGGTTGTAACTTAATCTTTTAGTCGCCAAATCTGGAATTAGTCGCCACATCAGGAAATGGGAAATCGTTAATCCTGATAATCCTGATCAGGACAATGGAACAAAACTATGAAATTATTGTATTGTCATCGGTCCTTGACAAGTGTGCAACATTTCGAATTAATCTGACCTTTTAAAGTGGGTAAAAATCAAGTTCAAAGATTCCGTTACATACAGTGAAACTAATAAAAGCGTGTTAAAATATATACAAAATATGCAAACTGATATTTTTCAATTCTTTCAATAAATTTAAAATTTATCACACAAAGACTTTATAGCCCGAAGGAATTGATAACAATTCCCTGCCAACCAACCAGTTCTCTCTTTCTCTTTTTACTACTTAACCCTGTGTATTTACTAAATTTATTTCATGGTTTATTTCTTTTTCAAATACGGATCATTGGTTTGATTTTCTTCAGTTAACTTGGCGCCAGAATTACATAGCAGGTCATTTCAAACCCTCGGTTACATAAAAAAAATATTTTTATAGCAGGTATTCAATCTTTAAGCTGCTGCACCACAACGGGAGGATTTAGAGCATAGTTCATTTTAGTAAATAGCAGTCTTCATTATCCCTTCAAGCGATCTTCAGTAGAATAATTCAACCAATGATTACATTCCAAACACAATTATTTAAACTTTAGATATTAATGTGTGGCATCCAGTGTGTAGGGAAAGAGATATCAAGTAATTTCCCCCGCTTTTTTTAAAGGTCAAAGACTCAGGATTTAATAGTAAAAAAAAAAAATCATGAAAACACGTACAAAATTATATAGGAAGATTCTAAATCTTAAATCGAATTCTTAAAAGCAAAGGACTGTTTATTTTTATATAAAAGAATTAAACAGAATTATATATACTTTTGTTCAATTTATAGTGCATATTCATTCTAATTTTCTAAAAAGAAATCCTAATATTTTATTTTTTGAAGAAAATTAACATATTAAAAACTTTGCAGGAACTCCGTGGTGCTTTTACTTTAATCAGTAAAACTTCTAACATGTAAAAAAAATTTAAATAAAAAAACGGGAAAATTTTATTTTAATGAAACAAATAAATAATTTTAGATTTATTATCAAATAAAAATAATTTTTGCAGTTTTTTATTTTTTATATTATAGTCAGAAAATAGGAAAAGAGCTAATTCTTTATAACTACACATTTAAGTTTCATAATTTTGATACACTGAAAAAAAGGAAGCTACTTTTTTATGTGAAACAGCTGATGCTATTATTTAAAATCTTCTCAGAAATAATTTTTATAAAAAATATTTCATGAAGAAAAGTATTTGATTAGAAATTTCGGGGCTGTTTTTTAAACAAAACCAGATATTTAAGCGGTCTTATCACGTCTGTTTATATATATTTTTATATTATCTTAGAAATACAGAAAAAATCGTTGAACAGGAAACTGAGGGGGCTGAAATATTTTTTCGTGCTGAAAGAATTTCGTGTTAAGGGAAACTGCAAAAAATACATATATTTAACAAAATTAAGTTTAATAGAGTACATTTTACTCACATAGATATGTATATATGCATGTATTTAATAAAAATCAATGAAACCAGAGCATTCACAAGAACTTCGTTTATTTTAATACAAAATTTTAGCAGTATCAAAATCTTAACAGATTTCTGTTTTTGATCAACAGCCTTAAGTTTGCTTTCCTCCATTAAGATTGCTTTGCCATTGTGCTCGTAAAAAAATTCTAAGACAGAAAAAAAAATTAACGTTCTAAAAACTCACGAATTTTTACTCCACACTACGAATCAGCGAATTCCAAAGCCAACCAGGGACGTCTTAAGGCATGGGCCAACTGTGCCCAAGCCCAGGGCCTCGGCCACAAGGGGGGGGGGCCTCGTTTCGTTCTCGACTCAACTTTAAAAATATCGTGAATCCATCAATTTCGATGGTCAAATGTTATTTGCGGTTGTATTCTCCGAAAAACTAGGAATTTCGGACTGTATGTCAACTGGCTACATGTGATGACCATCATCCCTATATAAGCGTAGGCCTATAACCACTCATTCAGTCAAAAGGCGGCAGTCGGTCGAGCCGATTTGTGTGATTGTAAGTCATGCATGTTTATTCGTTTCCGGTTTGTACTGGTGTTTGACAATGTATGATGTGTATTGTCTACTTTTATGGGTAATAGGTGGGGCCTATATTTGCGTAGGGTTCCAGGGCTTATATTTGCGTAGGGTTCCAGGGCTTATATTTGCGTAGGGTCTCAGGGCCTATGTTTGCGTAGGGTCCCAGAGCCTACATTTGCGTAGGGTCTCAAGGCCTATATTTGCGTAGGGTCTCAGGGTCTATATTTGCATAGGGTCTCAGGGCCTATATTTGCGTAGGGTCTCAGGGTCTATATTTGCGTAAGGTCTAAGGGTCTATATTTGCATAGGGTCTCAGGGCCTATATTTGCGTAGGGTCTCAGGGTCTATATTTGCGTAGGGTCTCAGGGTCTATATTTGCGTAGGGTCTCAGGGTATATATTTGCGTAGGGTTCCAGGGCCAACATTTGCGTAGGGTATCATGGCCTATATTTGCGTAGGGTCCCAGGGCCTACATTTGCGTAGGGTCTCAGGGCCTATATTTGCGTAGGGTCTCAGGGTCTATATTTGCGTAGGGTCTCAGGGTCTATATTTGCGTAGGGTTCCAGGGCCTATATTTGCGTAGTGTCTCAGGGCTTATATTTGCGTAGGGTCTCAGGGTCTATATTTGCGTAGGGTTCCAGGGCCAACATTTGCGTAGGGTCTCATGGCCTATATTTGCGTAGGGTCCAGAGCCTACATTTGCGTAGAGTCTCAGGGCCTATATTTGCGTAGGGTCTCAGGGTCTATATTTGCGTAGGGTCTCAGGGTCTATATTTGCGTAGGGTCACAGGGTCTATATTTGCGTCGGTTTCCAGGGCCAACATTTGCGTAGGGTCTCAGGGCTTATATTTGCGTAGGGTCCCAGGGTCTATATTTGCGTAGGGTCTCAGGGTCTATATTTGCGTAGGGTTCCAGGGCCAACATTTGCGTAGGGTCCAGGCCTACATTTGCGTAGGGTCTCAGGGTCTATATTTGCGTAGGGTCTCAGCGTCTATATTTGCGTAGGGTTCCGGGGCCTATATCTGCGTAGAGTCCCAGGGCCTACTTTAGCGTAGGGGCCCAGGGCCTCAAGAAATCTTAAGACGTCCCTGAAGCCAACTGATGAGAGATGAGATGTTTTTATGTTGCGTTTGTAGGATAGGGAGGGTGAAAGTAGCTTAAATCAACAAAATTGGCTCGTGTCATAGGCTACTTGAAGGATATTTTAATACCAAGTGAGCCTCCTTTCTACGAAACATGTGAAACCACCTCTCTTTCATTCCCCACCCCTCTTAAATCTCGCCTGCGTAGCTGGTGTTTCTCATATTTTGTTCATTTGCCGGCTGGGTGGCGTGGTTGGTTTTTCGCTGGCCTTCAACATCCAAGGTTGCGGGTTCGACCCCGGCCCAAGTCAGTGGATTTTCTTGATGCAGAATATCGACAGCGGCCATGTCGCATGATTATACCGCATGTGAAAGATCCTTAGAGTGTCTGTTTGGCTTGGATGCTCTCGGGAAAATTAAATCCTAGTACAAAGTTCGCATCGTCAAGAGCTCAGATGCTTCCCTCTGTGGAGGAAACTGGGCGTCAAAATTGCTTGCTGTAATTGGTATCGCCTATATGGTGTAGCGCTAAAAAGTGATACCAGCTCCTAGATGATGTACTAGGTCTGCAAAGGTTTAAAATACCAATGCGCAGCGTCATTGAAAAAAAAAGTTGTTCATTTCTAGAAGAGAAATATTTTCGTGTTTGGCGGGGTCATTAATTTTTTGGTTTTTCGCACATGGATTTTCTTTTCCTCTTATACTGAGAAAAACGCTTCGCACTGGCACTCGACAATCCCCTTTCCGTTATATTTTTTGAAAGTTCTTTTTCCCAAAATTGTTTAAAAATGATAGACTATAATGCTCTGTAACAAATGAATTCCACCAGTATCTTCAGGAATTCCTTTTTATGCATAATGATAGTAATTTATTATGTTATAAATATTTGATGTATATAAACAGGCTAAATACTTGAGCTATTGAATTATATATCACGAGCTATTATATTATATTTCGAAGTTAATCTCTAAATTAATACTATTCCTGAGAGCTTACTTTACATGATTAATTTTCTTACTTTGTAAAGTTTAACAACATTCTTGTTTTTCACTCATTATTGTTCTCGGAAATGTTTACAATGATGTTATTTCTATTTTATACGAATTACATCACTCTAACACAAGCAGACATGATAACATGCATTATCTAAAAGTAAAATCAATTATAAAAAAATCTGCATAGACTAGACTGCATTTGCTAGATTTTCATGTAATACTCGTAAATTACATATAACTCAGATAAAGTCGATTAAGGTATCCGACTACCCTAAAATTGTGAATTTTGTTAAAAATTGACGAATTTTTTAAAATTTTATTTTATAGGTCATCTTATTAGCTTTATAAAAATACCAAGTTTATTATTTTCCATTCACTAGAACAAAAACTACAGCTCTTTAAGTAAAAGCAGATGCCGTTACTTTACAACGCGTTTTACTCGAAATGTGATTTTTTTGAAAATAATCAAAGGGTTCAGCGATTGCTAAAAAAGTTTTGAACATAATTAACTGTGTGAAATTTTTTCTGAAAGTTCTGTATCATAGTAGAATTGTTTTAACCTTCAGATTTACCAATCACTGTTTTATTACAAAATTTACAGTCCCTTATGTGAATATAATCACTGTCTTTTTAAGCATTTTCATATAGTAACCGAGATAAAGTGCTCTAACTTTTGTAAAAAAAGAAAATATCTCTTATCCTGAAGGTCATTCCAAATTTGAATAATATAGCAACACATTAGATTAAAAAATTTGAAAATTTGTTCATAAACCTTTGGTGCAGAATGAGCCTCGTTTATGCTATTTTTCGTCAATTTTTACCTATTTTTTTCACATTTTAGTAATAATAATTTCTTTTTCTCTTCTTAATTTTAGCGCATTTTTCTTAAAATGCACTAAACAAATTTAAAAATAACAAAGAAATCCACATATATCCATTTTTTTTTTTTAAAAAAGTTGTCGCAACCAGTCGGATACCTTATATATACTTTTCTAACAAAACAAAATTATCAGTTCTGTTAATGAAAATCGTCTACTGATTTAAATATCTATAAATGCAGAAGAAGGGCGACTCTCTCGCCTATTCACTCCCTCATTGACTCTTGACGATATCTCTCCTCGTCACTTGACCATGGTTCAAAATGACGAGGTCCGACACCAAAAGCTCTCGAGTACCTGAACAGTGCGACTTTATTATTCACTCACTTGACGAGATCTCTGGAACTATCCCACATAAAGACTTCAAATTTGGCACCATTATTTGTTTTGTTAAGTAGATATCCGCTAAAAATGGGTTTTGAGGAAATCGACTCCCATGGAAGGTTAAATGGACGTTATAAATTAAAAAAATTCCCTTTTTGAACTATTAGACCTACAAATGTGAAATTTGGCAGCGTGGCGTTTTTGCATCACACAGTCGAAAAGTCGGCATCTTTTTGTGGATAGGATAACCGCAGTCCTATGCACACGTGCACCCTTAAAATATTGCTTGGTTTTGTCTCCTGTCATCATCCTGGCAACCTCTGACACCGTGAGAAACCCCCACTGCACCCTCGAGTCGGATGTAATTCGAGGATAAAGTCCCGACTGCTACCATCCCAAGACCTTAGAGAGGGCAAAAGGGAAATTGTGACGGTTCTATACGCGCTCTTTTAACTAACAGTCCCCTTGGAGAATTTCTGGGCTTTAAAAATCATTTTATTGTAAGACTCCTCTTCGAAAAAGAAAACGAGAATATGTAATTTACATATTCACGTTTAGACTACTATACATAGTCACATATAGACTACTATACATAGTCACATATAGACTACTATATATAGTCTAGACTTTCAGGTTAGTAAGAGGGAGAGATAGGATAGATTGCTAGCGGAGCAGTGATTAATTAAATCGAATATGAATCACGGATATTTAATATTTGATAATTGAATTGCTTAAGGTGACGATCTGTACCTGGAGATTGAATCTAGATTAAATAGCGAAGAAGTCAGAGCTATTGAATTTAGTAAGTGTATTAAACATTAAAGTCTTCTCATATCTCACGTACCTCGTTAATTGTCTTCATATTTATTAATTGGGTGCATCTCGTATCCTTGATCGATTGGATTAGAGTTGTGGTTAATGTTGTGAATAAAGCAGATTGTTTTGAAATATGGCTAGCCTTCCTTCCAATTCTCCCACATCTTTAGGCGCTCAAGCAATATCCTTATAAAGTCCGTTGGAAAACATTGAGCAGAACGGTTGTAATTTCCTCCCTCACAAACATCAAATTCTGGAATGAACTATCCAATATTTTTAATAACTTCAATGTATAAACTGTAATTAATAATTGTGACGTAAATAATACAAATATTTAAATTAATAAATATCACGCTAACATTATTTTTCTCAAACGTCACAGCAGGCATGTTTCTTTTGCCGACTAGAGATGCGCTGAGAACGGGTTTTGCGTACATCGACTTCTAGAGGAGTTGTTACAATGGCGTAAGAAATAAGTATGCTTCCTGTAGGAAAAATCACAAGTCCCTTTCCTTTTTTTAAATTAAAATATGAGAGCCATAAGAATGTTTTAGAATGCAATCGGATATTAAAAGCTAGGACTTCTATAACAGTAACTTTAAAACAATATCCAGTCATGCAACATCCCGAAATACCTAGCAAAGGGGGTGAATAATGGATAGTTTAGTAAAATTTTATTTCTTTACTGGCTGGTATACCCGTTCTACGCACGAGTGAATTGAAAAATTAAACAATACAGATTGAAGAATAAAGAAGTTTTTAATGAGTTAATTTTACGTGAATTGCAAATTAAACAAAACAAAAAAAGCTTCTTGCATATCTCAGCGAAACAAAAAAAAAAAACATATCTGTTAAATTTTATGTCTGTCGATCCAATAGCTGATAAGAAGGATTTTTTTATATTTATAACGCCCCATAACACTCTTGTTGGTAGATTTTTGAAAAAACCTTCCTAAGCTGATCTCTGCTCAACAAAAGTAGCACATTGTTACAAATTGTGTGTAATGAACGCTTAAAATAGTGTAAATAATTTATATCTGGATGTTTAATACCTTAATATTACTTTCTGTTGTATTTATTGAATGTTAAAATTATAGTATTCGCATGCAACGCCGTTCCTTACATTATAATGGCGATTCAATGGAAACAGCGAAATGTTGGTGATAGAGCCAAGTTGGCATCCTTTTTGGTGACCACGTTGTCAACTTGGCGATTGATTGAACGGTTCAGAAGTTGATATGCTATAGCGCTACCTAGTGGCAAGCTGAAACAAAGAGGATAGCACAAAAACCATCTCCACAAAGAAAAATACATATATATGCCAATTTCATAGTGATCGGTTGAAAGGTGTTGGAGTGATGCGATTTCACAAATATACAAACATCCATTTTTATATATATGAGTCAGCGAAGTAATTAATACACCCCTTCTGAGGTTACAATTCCTCAAATTCTCAAATTGCTATATCTAAGTATTAAATTTTCCTGGGGTGGATTAAAATGCCAACCGTAATTTTTTTAAATATATGGCATGATTTTTCGTCTGTGTTTTATTCAAGATAATAAAGCCATAAAATTACTTCAAATGGAATTTTCTCTTATTTCTAGAAACACCATTTACATATGCAGAGAATCCCTATAGTGCGAGACACTGTCTGGTGATCCTACCAACACTATCAAGGACATAGCTGTGAACCCTGGGAGTTAGCACCAGACCTCAATAAATAAGCATATTTCTCACAGCAGGTCCGGAACTCATAGGAGAAGCAAATAAATTAATCTCATCTCTGTCTTCTTTTTCCCCCCACATACTATGAGACTGATATGAGATGATGCATTCAAAGTCTCGTCCGTGAGTGTCTAGAACAAATATGTGGTTATGTTAGATTAATATTGGACAGAAACCTCTATTTATGTTATTATTCCATTAAAAAAAGAATTTATTCATGTAAGAAAGCAAGGGAATACACGTAAAACATTTTTTTTTAAATTAAAAAAAAGGACCGTAAAAGGAACACTTAAGGTATACAATTACCCTAAAATTTTGTGAATTTTGCCAAAAATTGACAATTTTTTTGATGATTTTATTTTATATAGGCCTTATTAGCTTTATAAAAATACAAAGTTTATCATTTTCCGTTCACTAGAACAAAAACTACTTTTAGTAAAGGCAGATGCAGTTCCTTTAAGCAAGTTGCCATACCTTAAAACGCGTTTTACTCGAAATGTGTTTTATTGAAAATTCTCAAAGCGATTGCTAAAAAAAAGTTTTGAAAATAACATATTTTTTATGTATGTTCTGTATAATAGTAGAAGTGTTTTAACCTTCTGATTTATCAATCACTGTTTTATTACCAAATTTACGATCTCTATGTGAATATAATCATTATTTTTTTAAGCAATTTCATATAATAACAAAAATAAAGTGCTCTAGTTTTTTTAAAAATTGAAATACCTCCTATCCTGAAGGTCATTTCGAAAATGAATAACATAATAACACATCAGAATTGAAAAATTGAAAATTTGTTCATAAGCTTTTGGTACAAAACGGGCCCCGTTTATGTTATTTTTTTGTAAATTTTGACAAATTTTTTCCCATTTCAGTAATTATAATTTCTTTTTCCCTTCTTAATTTTAGCATATTTTTCTTAAAATGTACTAAACAAATCTAAAAACCACAGAAAAATCCCTATATCTCCATTTAAAAAAAAAATTGTCGCAAATAATCGAATATCTAAAGGGGTTGAAAAACGTTTTAAAATGCAGTTTAGAAATAATCGCATTTTTCTTATAGGAATTATTTATGCATACATTCTTTACTTTTTGATTTGCTTAGAGGATAAGAGGAGATATTTTTACACAAATTTTTGTGTTATCATTCTTGTGTTTATTTTTTAAAAAAGCATCACGGAACTTTAGCAAACTCTCTCAAGAGGCTATTGACTTGGGGTTAAGTTAGGTTAAGCTATTTTGAATTAATCTTCCACGCTGAAACTGCATGGTGAACTACTGGCATTTGTCCAGCATCAACCAGTTAAAAAAGAATAAGCGTTATAAAAGTTTCCATGTGAATTTTTTTAAATGAAAGCTCTATGTCATTACAGAATCACCGAAAAGACGTCAAAATTATTGATATATTAAGGTTTTTATTTTATCCAATGAGATGAAAAAATGCTTGTGATAAATATTTGTCTACTGAGTATTGTTACATTTTGAAGTTTTTAGCCTTAAATATCTTCAAAAAATTTCACCAGTTTCTGGACAATACAGGGTGTCCCAAAACGACCGCATAAACTCTCCACAGCTAAATCCCCCGTTGGGAGTGCATAAAAACTGCCCAAAGAAGCGTTCCTGTATGATCCATAGTTTACGAGAAAAATACGAAAAACAAAGTATGACGTCACTTCCGGTGCAAGAAAAAAATACTACTGAACGCATCAACAGCAGTATATGCAGTGGCGGATTAAGCGGGTGTCGGATCTGGCGGCCGCCAGGGGCCCCCAGCACTGGTAGAGGCCCCAAGCTTGATGATTGCAAAGGCCAGCGACAAACCAACCACGCCACCTTGGAACAAGAAATGAAAAGAAAACAAAGATACAATGAAAACCTCGCTAGAAATTTATCGAGATGTAAAAAAAATCCTAATGTAGATAAACTTTTGAAAATATTTTTAATACCAATATCGAATGCATAAGGTGAATGATCTTTTTTAGTTTTAAAACGTGTTAAAAATAATTTAAGAAGTACTATGGGAGACAAGAGAAATTGAATAACATGGCCATATTATATACAGAATAAAATGTTTTGGACAAAATAGATATGGTGAAAATAATTGATGAATTTGCCAAAGAGAAATCAAACTGTAAGCTCTTAAGTAAGGTTTTTAATTTTGTTTTATGTACAGTTCAGATTTTTCCTTTAGCCGATGAGTTTTATTATATCACTACATTTTATTTTGAGAATTTAAAGTAAATGACTCTTTTCACTATTTTAGTTTTTAGACTCTTCAGCCCATGGGCCTCTAACCTTTTACTGCCAGGGGCCTCCAACTACCTTAATCCGCCTCTGAGTATATGCACAATTTAAGGCAGATGTTCAAAATGTCCACCGTGCATGTAGAGGCAATCTTGAGCACGCTGTGGAATGACTGTCATCTCATATCTGAGATGTTGGAGAGTCTGAGATGAAAGTCTGAGATGTTGGAGCGACTTTTGTGGAATTTTACATTCTGCGGAGAGGCTTGCTGGCTATTGGTTGGTTGGGGGCGATCTGGAGGCGTGGCTATGAGTAGCGTCTTGACTGAGAATTTTGGAACATTCCCTAAAAAGCTGCTCGACTGAGAGCTGAGACACTGCTCTCTGATTGGTCAGGGATGGGTGAGGATAGAGACTCTTATTGGCTGCCCACAAGGGGTTTGTAAGAAATATTGAAAAATAGCTTGTCCAGTGGGGAAAAGTAGAGTGAAGAAAATATGAGTTTAAATTTATCAAAATTTACTGGGTGCAATAATTAAATAATTATTGCCAGAGAAAAGAGCTTAAGACGGGTTGTAGGAGTCCAGAAGGATTCTCCTTGGCCTTTTAGTATTCCGAGTTGCATCATATGAGGTTAGATTAGACATATTAATATTGTTGGTATCAGAGAGAGAGAGTTAAAAAAGTTAAAGGCTATTTTTTGAATATGAGATTTAAAACTATTGATTTTAAGTGCGTTATTAATATCATCATTTCTCATATATCTGGTTGCTTTTACTATCATACGAATATAAGAATTTTGTACTACATTTAAAATATTGAGATTAGTTTTTGCAGCATAGCCCCAAACTGGACAGGCGTAAGCAATAATGGGACGCATAACGACTGTATAGAGAAGCACTTTGTTATCTATACTTAAATCTACCCGTAGCTGCAAGATGCAACCTTTTAAATACCAGTTCGACGTCGGCTTAACGTCATTCCATGGCGCGTGCATGCATGACACGAGATACGCGACGAACATTTTAAACATTATCGTCTGGAAAGATATGCAAATACTGTTGTTGATATGTCCAATAAAGTGTTTTTTTTCTTCCACCGGAAGTGACGTAATACTTTGTTTTTCGTTTTTTTCTCGTAAACTATGGATCGTACAGGAATGCTTCTTTGGGTAGTTTTTATGTACTCCCAACGAAGAATCTAGCTTTGCAGAGTTTATGCGATCGTTTTGGGACACCCTGTATAATTACACGTAGAAACATATTTTAAATCTTTTAATCTGTTCCATGCTGTACTACATAATTAGTAAACACGAACTTTTTTCTCGATATACATCACCTTAAGAGCGTCTTCGAAATTTCACAAATCTGCTTTATCCAACAGATGGCGTTGTTTGCAACTCGGATGACGTCATAAAGATGAAGCCTGTTTTCTGGACACCTATCGTTACTATAGCAACGGGGTGTGGTTTAAAAATGATTGACGGATGTAGTCGGCATCAGAGCGCATGCGCTCTTTGAAGAACCAGATCGAAGAGAGGAAAACGTGTCAGCAGATGGGAGGAGGTAGGGGGTGAGGAAAGAATGGGAAAGTTTTCTGCAAATAGTTTCAACATTTGAATAAGGTTATGTCACTGCCGCACAAAATTGGGTGCGGAGACATTTTTTTTTAAAAGCCGTGCTAGTGCATAGGTATCAAAATGTGCATTGCACTTCTAAGTATATATAGTTCTGGAATCTACTCAAAAATACATTTTTCTGCAGAAATGATGAAGCTAATTGGTCTGGATTTGTCGTAAAACATAGGATATATTTGCTTAATTTGGGTATAATTATTATGTGAGTTTTTCCCATTCATATGGAAAATAATTGAGTGTAATGCACTTGATATTTTGTCGCATGAATTATTGTATTTCAGGGTAGGCCTTTGAGTATAACATTTTTGAGGGAATTCTATTGTAGAATTTTACTGTTTCCTAGTTTCGGATGACATTTATCCCTTTTTGCGGAAATTGGTATTGTAGTTTAGAAATCATGTAATTCATTTCAACTTTTCTATAAAATCATCGTTATAAGGCTCCGGATTTTTAGGAAAAAAACGTTCAAATTGTCTCTTGACAAATACGTCTACATTGTCTTAGGTACCATAAAAAATGCCCATAAGATTAAGAAGGGAAACGAAATATGGGTGGGGGTTTTAATTTTTCGACGAAGAATTTGGTAGATCTTTATTTGAAATTTAGAAAAAGTTTTTTTTTTCGAGTTTTAGGGGATATTTGTTTTATTTATCTTTGTTACCTTTATTTATTTATCGATCTAATTCTCTTTGTTTGATAGAAATATGCGAAATTTTAATAAGTTTCTTTCTGCTCATATCTCTTAGATACAAATTGTATTTGAAATTGTCATAGAAGGATGCTTATCATGGAAATAAAGTTTCGATTTGAATCTTCAAAAAGAAAATGTCATTTTTCTTAGAAAATATTCACTAGAGCACTTTTTTTGTCAGTCCTTTTTTAACAGCATTCCATTTCTTGTTTTACAAATTAATGCTATTTCCAATCAGGGGCATAGTTACCGCGTACCATTGATACGGGGCCCCAAGTTTTGAGGGCGGGCACCCAAACGTGTAAGCAAAAAATCGCAGGGGTGGCCTTAGAGAGTGCCCTCAAGGATGATACAGGGTCCACTCAGGACCAGCTCCGCCAGTGTTTTCAATACTCATGAAAATGTGACACAAATTTCACAGCCTTCAATTAAATTATTATATTCATTGAATTAATTTCCAAACTAAGCTTCTTTTTTTATTTCCTACGTGCAACGTTTTCAGAATATTTATTGTATATAGTCTGCATTTGTACTCTGATAATGTTATTTTTAGTGTCGCCGATTATAAGCGGAAATAAAATCGGTGCATTTTTGTGATCGGCTTTTTTCTTTTGAATTTTTACTGCTTTGATCTAATTTTCTAGTGACACGATTGCGATGCTTAAATTCCCCAAGGAGCGATGTGGAGAACAGTAGTGCGCTTTTGAAATCTGATGTTTCTATCAATTTTTTCATGAAATTATCTTCATAAGACTCATGATTTACAGAGGAAGTTCTTCAGTGAATTCACAATAAAATGGAAGAAACCAAAAAAGTCAATGGACTAAAAATGAGACCTATTATGATTTCTAAAGCTGTTATTGAATTAAGACCAGCAAAATTTGGGTTATATATATATATCTATCTATATATATATATATAAAGGAGAAAGCGACTCACCCACTGACTGACTGACTGACTAATCACGATATCTCCGGAACTATTCAACCTACAGATATGAAAATTGGTAGGCATGTTCTTTTCATGGAGTAGAGATCCGCTAAGAACGGACTTTGCGAAATTCGAGCAGCAAGGGGCGTTACGGTGATTAAGGGGCATTATAAACAATTGTTTTCATTTTTAAACTACTGGAAGTACATTATTGAAATATGATAAGCAGAATCCTTTCATGGAGTATAAATAAACCCCCAAGGAGGGTTGTGAGAGGTCACGGGGAATTAAGGAAAAACAATCCCGTTTTTGAATTGTTCGACCCACATACTTGAAATTGGCTAAGCATGTTTCTTTTGTTGAATTGGGATCTACTAAGAATGTATTTTAGGGAATCAACTGCATGGGGTTACTGGGGCGTATTGACACAAAAAAAATCCTTTTTCGAAATACAAGGACTATAATAGTGGAATATGATTTGCATTTTCCATTTGTTAAATTGAAATCCGCTAAGAACAGTTATATTGGAGAACGTTTCTCAACGAAATTACAGAGGAAATTGATAATAAAAACTTCGTTTTTACTCTATTAGACTTAGTCCTAAAATTTGTCTTGCATGCTTACTTTATGGAGTAGAGTTCTACTAAAAATTGGTTACGCGGAAATCCACTTGGTTATAGGGTTACGAAAGAACAAACATCCTTCTATACTTCAATTTTTGAATTTTTTAGAAAATACAAATTAGAAGTCCTATCCTTTTTTTATGTCGAGAGTTACAGGTATACTTATATTTTTCATTATAATCTAATTCTTAATGCTAGGGCTTGGATATCAATTAATTTATACACACACACACACACACACACACACATATATATATATATATATTGTTATATATAGTTTTAAAATCTTTTTGGAAGAATCCTTTTACTGGGTAATTCTTTTGATATTTTTCTGCTTAAACATTTTGGGAGAATTTTTTGCTTAATAGTAGTCGGTTGTTCTTTCATATTTCTATGAGATTTTTTATACTTTGGATTTTTTATACTTTGGATTTTTTATACTTAGAATTTTTATACTTTAAATTTCTATTTATTTTATTTTGGTCTTTCCTACCGAGTTGCAAAGGGGAAGGTTGGCGCCTTCAAACTAGTTTAACCCCACTTATTCGGTCCTAAGTCCGAAATTGCATTTTGACTCG